>PVJA010035403.1:0-21870 GCA_004027025.1 Myocastor coypus | reverse complement strand
TTTATTTATTTTTATGGCCGGCTCAGCCTGCCCTGAGGGCAGGGCTGGCACAGCATGTGGTGCCAGGGATCGAACCTTTGGTCCCTGCAGCCGCCTAAGCTTTCCTAAGCAGGTACTTTAGACCACTGAGCCATCCTGCAGGGCTCTATACATATACTTTCTGAAGCAAAAAACCATTTATAGGGCCAGGGAAATAGCTCAGTAGAATAAGCGTTTGCCTGGCAAGCACAGGGTCCTGAGTTCAATCCCTGGTACTGCAAAAAAAAAAAAAAAAGTAAAATAAAATAAAATAAAATAAAATTTTCAAAATACCCTTCATGAGACTGGGTGTGGTAGTGCACATCTGTAATCAACCCTGGGAAGGCTGAAAACAGGAGGATAACTATGGCTCCGAGCTGTGTACTAAGTCCCTGTACCAAATACATTTAAAAAAAAAAAATTCCTTCCCAAATTCCATCCATCAACATAAAGAACAAGCTCATCCTTGCAAGTAGCGGGACATCCAGGGATTAAAAGTGTCCTTACTGGGGGCAAGGGAGATAGCTCAGGGGCACAAGTGCCTGCCTGGAAAGTACAAGGTTCTGAGTTCGATCCCCAGTTCTGTGAAGAAAAAAAAGTCTTCTTACCATAAACTTCCACTGTGTTGACTGTGTGCTACTGCCAATTTTGAATGATCTCTGCTGTGACCCTCTCACGAAAAATCTTAGCTCTAAGTGGCCTATCACTTTTCTCTACTGTATTCCCTTCCATTGACTCATGTGGATCCAAGAAGTTCAGAATCAGTGTAATCTCAAAGGAAAGCATCAGTAGGAAGACAAATCTATTGCAAAAATACACCTGTTGTTCTAAAATCAAAATAAGTACTTGTCAGATTATCTTCTGGCTTAGCAGATGAGGTCATGGACATAATCTAAACCGAGACCCTGTCTTCTGCTATCATCACTCTCAACTTTATCTAGAAGCAGCCTGTCAAGAAAACGCAAGTCAAGTAACACAACAGGTGCCCCTGGAAATTCTGAACGCTAGTAAATGTGAGACACTTAAGTTCTAGAAAGAGAAGAAAGAGCTCAGTGCTAGTATTCTCAACATGTCTCCCTACCTCTCTCTTGGAGAGAGACACAGAGGGAATGTTGGCATTTTCCATCTTATCAATGGAACGAACAATTTCCTCCAGAGTCTTCCTATAGAGCTTATCATTGATGACCTTCACCTGGAAGAGAAACAAAAGGGACTGAGTCTGAGGTTTCTGCCTAATTTTCTTTTTCTCAGTATTAAGGACATTGCTGGTGTTGGAAATGCCAGTTGACAGCAATACAGAAAGTAAAGGCTAAATACATTTAATTAGCTAACAGAGAACCCAATTAACAAGAGACTTGGAGGATTCTCAGCTGTGGCAGTCACTCGCTTCCTGACCTATAAGAGTGAGAGCTTGCCAGCTCTGGTTCCATCAGGTGCAGGCCTTGGGAGAAAGATGCTGGTGGCCCAGTGGTTCTACGTGATGTCACCCATTGGCTAGCAGTAAGAAATGTTTCTAGGGTTTTGATTTAAAGCAGCATTGCCAAGCTTTTTTTACACAATCTAGACTCTACTTTCTGTATTTTGAATTACAAACACTTTTTGTTTTCAAAAAAAAAGAAAAGGGGAGTTGCCCAGAGAGATAGGTCTGTGGCACAAGTGCCTGCTTGGCAAGTACAAAAAAACAACAACAAAAAAAAAAAAAAAAAAAACTTTAATTATGACATTCATTAGGCTTTTCTCAAACTGCGCCCACCCTTACAGATTTTGATATGCTTCTATCCATAGCCTCAAGAATTGGTAATATAAGCACTCCAGAAGTCCCTGGGCTGCCTGAAAAAAATACAGATTATATATAAATGCAAAGATGTTCTCTTCATTAGCATGCAGTGCCTGGGATCAAAGCTGGTCCTTGCACTTGCCAATACTCCTAGGGCATTTCTTTTTTTTTTAATTTTTATTTTTATTTATTTTTTCTTGTTTCAGAACCTTTGTTTGCCTATTCACTCATTTTTATGGCCGGCTCAGCCCGCACCCCTGCCAGGGCAGGGCTGGCGCAGCATGTGGTGCCAGGGATCGAACCGCGGTCCCCGAAGCCGCCCAAGCTTTCCCAAGCAGGTGCACTAGACCACTGAGCCATCCCGCCGGGCCCCTCCTAGGGCATTTCTGATCGGAGAAAAAAGTTGTTGTTAGAATAATATGTATACTGTGACTTTTACCAAAAAGAAAAGGGGGAGGGGGAGGATATCCTATATATTAGTGCATAAGGAAGGTCTGGAAAGATAGTCTAGAAATTAAGTGGAAACTTCCATGCATATTGATATGTAAATGTATACCAAAACAATTACTAATTACATTTAAACTATGAAAGGAGTTCTGCCTCCAGGATGCCTTTGAGTTCCTGGCATGTCTACTCTGCTAGTATGGTTTGCAGATTTTGGATCTGACGATCTGCACAATCACAAGAATCAATTCTTAAATAAATTTCTTTCTGTAGATCTATGGGTTCTGTTTCCCTGAAAATTCCAACTAATTGGAGGATTTTTTTTTTTTTTTTTTTTTTTTGGCAGGCCCGGGGCGCTAATTCAGACTGCCTTAAGGACAGGTCTTCTGTGGCTTGTGGAGCTGGGGATTGAACCGCAGTTCCCTATACCTGACTGCATTTGCCCCAGTGGCGCTTTAAACAACTGAGCCATCAGGCAAGCCCTGAAAATTCCAACTAATATAGTACTCAATAAATGATGGGGATAAAATAAAAATGATAAATGACGCAGAAAAACAAAGCCCCATGATGATGAAAATATGTAATATAACCATTGTTAAATTTAAACAATAAAAATATTAAATAAAAAAAAACAAAGCCCCAGCAACTTAACCTACAACAATAACAAATGACCACTGTTATCACTACCTAATTGTTAAGCGCAATGCATTTTTATACTTTTTTTTTTTATTATTATGGCTGGCTCAGGGCCCGGCGGGATGGCTCAGTGGTCTAAAGCGCCTGCTTGGGAAAGCTTGGGCAGCTTCAGGGACCTTGGTTCGATCCCCAGCCCCACATGCTGCGCCAGCCCTGCCCTTGGGGTGGGCTGAGCTGGCCATACAAATAAACAAATAAACAAAAGTTCTGAAACAAGAAAAATAAATAAATAAATAAAATGGCTGGCTCAGCCTGCCCTGAGGGTGCAGCCGGCGCAGTATGTGGTGCCAGGGATTGAAACCACAGTCCCTTTGGTTGCCTAAGTTTTCCTAAGCAGGCTCTTTAGACCGCTGAACCATCTTGCTGGCCTGAGGGCAATGCATTTTAAAATTAATTTAAACAAATTCCCAGCTTTAAACAAACAATTTTTAAAAAGAGCTTCCTCATATTCACGGGCAGAGGAAGAAGTCAAAAAGACTAGAAAGTGTGTGTGAAAACCTGTTCCCCGTGATACACAACAGGTACCAGCTGCCCACCTACCCCAATGTCAAATTCTGAGCTGACAGGCTTGTGGTCACTTGTCTTCAAGGCCATGTGGCTCTGATAACTCAGCTGAGTGATGTTCTTCCCTTTCCAGAGAATCCGGTCACACCAGGCAGGCGCACGACACTTCTCACTGAAATGGAAAGCCCATGCTGGCAACACTCACAGAAACAGCCAGGCTCACTTCACTGCAAGAGCCCTGGCTTAGACAAGTATCAACAAAACACAGCTTTTGCATTCATGAGCCCCAGTAATCTAAGACAACAGAACCAATGTAGGCCCACTAAGGAATACCCTTTATCCTGCGGGTATCATACAAAGAACTATGGAAGCTCAAAATCCAAACAGTTCAGAATGACTCTCTGCTCTTTAGCCTCCTATGAGGATAGAAGAGTAAAGACCAATATAAAAATAAGTACTTCAAAGGAGGTGGTGAAGGGACTAGGCTTTAATTTCTTGAAGCCTGCCTCTGCGTATCTGGGATAGTCTTTGATTTTTCTATGCCTCAGTCTCCAACCTCAGAAAACAAGGACAAAAATTCATACCTATCTCAAAAGGCTATGTTAAAGATTAGATAACACAAATAAATGAGGTAATATAAATGACACCGAACAGTGTGGTGTACATTAAACACTAATAAAAAACTAACTAGTATCTAATGACCAAGTACAAGCCAAGTTAGATGAAATCATCTCATTTATGCATAACTGAAAAATATATCAGGATCATGACTTACTGTGGAACAAAGCCTAAATCAAATATAAATATACATGGAAAATGTGGAGAGAGAGTCACAGGAAACTAGTACTTTTCTGGAGGTTCATAAGACAAGTACTCCCCAGAATTCCCGGCTTCCATGTAATCAGTCCCAAGACTGACCTACCTGGTATCCCAGTCATCAGAGCCAGTGTCATACTTGTAGGTAGGCTGGAATGTGAGCTCTCCCTCTGTGTAGCCATCGAAGACAGTCTTGGCAGCCACCTGAATTTTTAGCTATACAAAAGGACAGGAGAAAAATACCTCAGGATAAAATGGTGAAATCCTGAATTAGTGAAGAAAGGAAATAAATCTGGACTTCAAACCCTAACTAATGGGAAAGGCCCCACTACAAAAGCTATTCTGTGCGATCTTGAATTAACTAACTCGTAGGAAAAGGAGAAAGCTGATGGCAATCCCTTCTACTGAAACAGTTTTTTTTTTTTTTTTTTTTCCTACTGAAACAGTTTTTAAGGCTCTTTTATTTATTTTTATTTTTATTTTTTTAAAGAATTATTTATTTATTTATTTATTATTTTTTTTTCTTGTTTCAGAACCTTTATTTGTTTATTCACTCATTTTTATGGCCGGCTCAGCCCGCACTGAGGGCAGGGCTGGTGCAGCATATGGTGCCAGGGATCGAGCCGCGGACCCTGAAGCCACCAAAGCTTTCCCAAGCAGGCACTTTAGACCACTGAGCAATCCCGCTGGGTCCCTTATTTATTTTTAAAAATTTATTTATTTTTTTTTTTGGCAGGACCAGGGTTCAAACTCACAACCCTGCACTTGCCAGGCAGGCACTTGTGCCGTGGAGCTATCTCCTCAGCCCCTATTTTTTTTTTCTTTTTTGTTGTTTTTTAAGGCTCTTTTCTAAGAGTAAATGTGTGTTGGGCTGGTGAGATAGCTCAGCTGTCTAAAGCACCTGCTTAGGGCAAACTTAGGCAGGCACAGGGGACAGAGGTTTGATCCCTGTGCCAGTTCCGCCCTCAAGGCAGGCTGAGCAGGCCAAAAAAAAAGAGTAAATGTGGATGCCACTCAACATAGTTTTCTCTTCCTAGTACCAAGTAAGTGACCTGTGCTCCTGCTTGTTCCAAATATAAAAACAAAGCTGTGGTCAAGCTGAATGATGTAAACTAGGGGAAGTTCTGTAAATTTGGGGTTCATAGCATAACCTCTAATGACCTTCACAGGGTCATCAGAAAGAAAAACTGCAAATATCAAATAGTGCTTGAAATATTTTTTGCAAAGAACTAGAATCCTTCCTATTACATGAATTCTGTTAGTTTCTGTAGTACTTTAGAGACAGGGTCTCACTACACAGCTTAGGTTAGCCTTGAACTTACTATGTAGCTCAGGATGGCCTCAAAGTCATGATCCTCCTCCTCCCTTAGCCTCTGAGTGCTGGGATTCCAGGTATACACCAATGTGCATGACTTCCTAATGTATGAATTCCTTTTTTTGAGAGAGGGTATCATTATGCAGTTCAGGCAGGCTTTGAGCTCACTTTTGTAGCCCAGGCTGGACTTGAACTTGCCCTGATCCTCCTGCCTCAGCCTCCCAAGTGCTGGGATTATAGGTGTGCACCACCACACCTGGCCCCAATGTATTAATTCTAGAGCTTCTAATGGACCAACTCTCAATAAGATAAAACCTACTACTCTCCTGCCTCTTCCCTGACCACCAAATTTGACACTGCACAGACAAGAAGAAAAAACGTCAACTCTCAATAGGGGTCAGGGGGCTGGGGAGATAGCTCTGTGGCACAAGTGCTTGCCTGGCCAGTGCAAGGTCGTGAGTTTGAACCCTGGGCCCGCGAATAAATAAATAAATAAATAGATAAATAAATAAATAAATAAATAAATAAATAGGGGCCAGGTCAACTATCCAAAGTACACCACTTGCCAACTTCCTAAAAACATCAAAAAAGGCAGCAGGAAGTAACTGTAGATATAAATGCAAGCTGATGCTTCTTGAATGGATATATGTAGATAGTAAAACTACCCAGAAAGCAAATAACATAAAATAGATGCTATTACTTCAGGAAAGACAAGAAAAACTAGGTATCAAACTACGTGAAATTTGAATGTCTCAGCCCAGAGCACAGAGGGCATTAACAGACAGATATGGAAGAGTGGATTAATGCTGAATGGGGCACAAAATAGAACAAACAAATTTACCAAGGAAAAAAATAGATCAATAAATTATTCCATAAAGAAAGACACAGTAAAGTTAAGATTCTTGTCCTTCATTAATCTGCACTAGGAAAGAAAAAGGAAGAACAAAGACTTAGAATAAAAACAACACTAAGATTATTAAAGACTGGTATGGGTGGGATCAGATTTAAAAAAGGAAAATGACTTTAACATTTGGAAAAGCCTTAACCACTTGAACAAATTTGAAATCTATTGGTAGTAGCCAAAAGAAAAGAGAAAATGATTTCCTTCATGCTGTGAAATAGCTATGCTCTGAGAATGAAATTCTATGTCAAACAATAACAGGGGTACAACAGCAGGCTACAGAGCTGCTTCCTGTACACAGCAAAGAAAGATACTTAAGAGTTCTGTCTTACATTGGAGGCTTCTGGTGAAGGGAAGGATGTAGGAAGCAGAAGCCTTACTCCAAATTATTAAATAATCATAAATATACCAACTACTTTCTTTATACAAGCAAGCACTTTCAGTCTCGACCTGATACCTCTTGAATGAATCAGAAAGAAAAAGCTGTGCTCCAAAAGGAGACAGGTGCTGCCGGGCAGTGGCTCATGCCTGTAATCCCAGCACTTGGGAGGCTGAGGCAGGACGATCAGTGTGAGTTCGAGACCAGCCTGGGCTACAAAAGTGAGCTCAAGGTCAGCCTGAACTGCATAATGAGACCCTGTCTCAAAAGGATAAAAAAAAAAGGAGACAGGTGCCTCAAGGAAAGAGCCGATGGGAGCCACCGTAGGAGAGAGAAACGCAGACAAATGAAAATGGAACTGGACAGCACTACTTCCTCAGGGAAACCTTCCAATCTGAGGCAGGTGAAATTGAGGGCTGGCAAGCCAGGCTCCCTCCTCTGCCTAGGAGGACACAGATGGCCATCCATACCTGATCATATGCATATAGGGTTTGGAAGGCCTTCTCTTCGACGAGTTTTTTCACTTTTTCCACATCTAAATCTTCTATCCTGTAGTTGAGGTCCCCAAGCCACAAGATCACACTGTGAGGACAGAACACAAAGGTAACAGGGTTTAGGAGGGACTTTAGCCCCTTCTATCTGGGTGCTTCTGACAGAAGGTCCTTGAGTCTCAGGTCTCTTAGGAACTGGGTGGGAAAGTGATTTTGCTGTTCCGGGATTTTTTTTTTTTTCTTTGCCTCCTATTTAACATCAGATCTAACATGCTGCATATTCCAAGATTTTTGGTTCAATTCAAGTTCATTATAAGTAGCCTTGTGTTCTTCTTCATTATTCCATTCTTAGACAGTTGAAAAGATGGCCTAATCAGGTGTAAATGTAAGACAAGAATCTCTGCTGGGAAGAGAATTTTTTTTTTTTGGGGGGGGGGCCAGGGTTCGAACTCACGACCTTGCACTTGCCCAGCAGGCACTTGTGCCTCGGAGCTATCTCCCCAGCCCCTGGGAAGAGAATTTTAAAAAAAGAGAGAGTAGAAAAGGAGGAGGAGAAGGAGGAGGAGAAGATAAGAAAAAGTAGTAGTAGTAGTAGTAGTAAAAATCATAATCAGCCTTTGTTTCTACACAGAACTCCTCTAAACAAAGCTCACTTTTCATAGTAGAGACTGGATTTAACCACCATCACTTCATTGGTTGGCTCATTCTGCACTCCTGAAAATAGGTTTGACAGGTGGTTTGGGCAAAAGCAATCCGAAGGCTGCCTGATGACATCACCTATCTCTTGAAATCTACTGCTGCATCTGAAGCCAACAACAATGCCCATAGAGCATCTGCACAGCAGTACACACATTCCCCAGATAAACACATCCACAGGCTAAAAGCAGATGACTGACTAGCAATCTGCTACCTCATAAACTGATGTGCCACAAGTGCACCAGTATGGAACAGCTCAGCTAGAAGATGTGTTTCCTGTCACAGGTCATGGAAGGCCAAAGCCATCCTGCTAGCCTCCAGGACACCAACAAACTAAGACAGCTCCAATGAAGCATGCAGGATAAGAAGTATGGCTTGTTTGTTCCCCAGCAAGCACCATGGCTCTCTGGTGGCTTCTTCTTTGTAAAAGAAGTGACATAAGCTTCTGCTGTTACCAAAGATTCAAAAATTCTAAACTTTTGAATTCAGTCCAGTAAGTTTTAGAAATAAATGAAACAGCAAATGAACATAGACACACAAGATGCTCTAAGTAGTTGCAGTCATAGCTTTGTAAAGTTGAATCAAGAGGAAAAAAGACCAAGTAGAAGCAAACAAGCACAGTCTAACTCTCCACTACACATGCTCTGGAAAAGCAAACATAAAATCGTAAAACATACTTCTAAAAACTTCATTTGAAGTGCTTTTCCTTTGGTTGCTTTCCTTACAATGCCAGGTCAAGGCATATCCATATTAAAATAAATCCTCATTTTTCCAGGGATAAATGTTTGACAATGATTCTACAGGTCTGCCAGCTGGTATGTTAGGGGAACTAAAACTTTCCTAGAACTAGAATCTGCAAGTAACTGACAATTGGCAGGCACCCTACCCCAGAAGGTACCTCCCCAACTACTATAGATATAGAGCCCACAAATTCTCCATACCACACCCAGAGACCAGTACGAGGAAGAAACCCAGACTCACTCATGCTTGCTGATGGTGAGAGCGGGAAGGCTGGGGTCAACCTGGCAAAACTGCATTCGGGAACAAATGTCTTTATAGTCTTGGTTCCTCCTCTCATACTCTTCTATGTGGGCAGCCAAGTGAGAATTCACAATGCAGATGCTGGTGTTGTGCAATTGGAACCTGATTGCCACGCCTCCTTTGTTACCCTATTAAAAGGATCCAAAATAATCTAAAGCACAACTTAATTGTTCAGTCACTTAATCCTGCAAACTTTCAGTACACTTTGTCTTGCCTAGTCTTCATCATAACCCTGTGAGGTTATTATCTAACAGTCTACAGATAAGAAAGCAAATCTTTGAAGGTAAAATGATTAGCTCATCACTAGAAAGCTGAGCCCAGAGCCTGGTGCTCTCCATGTAGAGGTCTTTTCTCTTTGTCACAGCCAGCCATAAGCCTTCCCTCTCCACAGAAAGCTCAGCTCTTATAAGAGAACATAAGAGCAGGCAGGACTCAGCCTCAAGAAGTAGAAGAAACTGCAAACCTTCAGCCTTCTCTGCTTTTCTTGGTGACCCAATACAGTTTCTGCACCATGCTTTGTACATTAAATGTGGAGTAAACATGAGGACAGATGCTACCCAGACAAACAACCAACAATTTGCTAACATGCAACTTCTAACTAGTCTGTCTGCTTGATCTAGCCCTCTAATCAGGACATGGGTCATCACTGCATTGCAAGCTGAGTGAAAGGCCGAGGAGACAGCTCATCAGCACAGCACATACCTGGCAAGAGGGAAGCTCTGAATTCAATCTCCAGTATCTCCCCCCAAAAGCTAAATAAATCAAAATGGTAAGGGTCAAAATCTTTACATGCCTATGGGGCCAGGGAGATAGCTCCATGGCACAAATGGCTGCCTGGCAAGTGCAAGGTCCTGAGTTTGAACCCCAGTAACACAAAAAAATCTTTACATGCCCCACATTATAACCAAGAACTCACCATTCTCCCCATGATTCCTGTTCCTACAGTCTCAGTTTCCACTTCTGAGATGTATGCTGCATGTTCCTGTTTGACATATAACAGTAGCATGATCCCAACCATTCGAATGAGCTTCACCTAGAAAATATAGCCAAATATCTAAGTCACGCCATCAGAGACAAATAAGAATAAATACTCGCAAAGGAAAAGTGACTCTAAGTTGGCTGAGAGGATTAATGTATCTGCTCCTGCACACCAAGAGGCCAGGAGATCACCTATTTGACTCTCTAAACATGCTACATGATAAACTAAAAGATTACGAATGCCAAGATCTTGTATCTCTCCCCCAGAGGAGATCGCTCCAGAGGATTGAAACTAGAAATAGAATAATTAGGACTGTTTTATGATAAATGATATGGGGCCAGGGAGATAGCTCAGCCACATAAGTGCCCACCTAATAAAGGATATGAGAGGCTAAAAAATTATTTGAGCCAGGAATAATGGTGCACACCTGTAATCCCAGCACTTGAGAAGATGAGGCAGGAGGATCACTATAAGCTCACAGATTGGACTAAATAGTGAGACCCTGTCTCAAAACAAACAAGCAAAGCAAAACAAAGAAAAACAAAATACCCTAAAAATATCTGAGAATTTCCCTTCATGGTAACCCTAAAAGGTCCCTAGCTTTTCTCTTTACCTTAGCATATTTGGCATCTGGATGAAGACTTTCTGACACAGCTTTAAACCACTCTTCCTCCTTTGGAGTATCATGAAAGAAAAAGGCTTCCTTACTTAGATCAAGCTCCTGAAACCTATTAGAGAAGCAACCAATTAGCATAGCAATGTTCAGCTCACACATTCTCAAATTGATTTAGGAGCAGAAATCCTTGCTCCTAATTTCTATCTAAGCTGCAGGACCCTCAGCAGGAGAAAAAAATAACTACTTAAGACCCAAAGAACTAAATGCAGTAGGGCTTGCAAGGGGTTTTTATGCATGCCAACCCACTGCACCTTCATGCCACAGCCTACAAAGTACTCATAAGCACCCCCATTTTATATCTACAATCACTCATTCACACAAGCACCAAATGGCAACCTGGGACTCAAAAGCCAAGCTGTGTAAATTCCAAATTCTAATGCTTCAAAGTGCCTGCCTGGCAAGTACAAGGTCGTGAGTTTGAACCCCGGTCCCGACCAAAAAAAAAAAAAAAATTCTAGTGCTTCACAGTGTACCATGTGGCAGTAGTTTGCTGCTTCTCTCTGCCAATGGTGCCAGTACAATGATAAGAGGACAATAAGAGGTGGAAAAAATTAACCAATGGGACTTTATTCAGCTAATCTGCTTTCCTAGGAAAAGATATTTTTGGTTTTTGCTTTTTTTTTTTTTTTTTTAATAGACAGGGCCTCACCATGCAGCTCAGGCTAGTCTTTTTTTTCTTTTCTTTTCTTTTTTTTTTTTTAAATTTATTTATTTTTATGGCCGGCTCAGCCTGCCCCGAGGGCAGGGCTGGTGCAGCATGTGGTGCCGGGGATAGAACTGCGGTCCCTGCAGCCACCTAAGCTTTCCTAAGCAGGTGCTTTAGACCACTGAGCCATCCTGCCGGGCCCCAGGCTAGTCTTGAACTCACTATGTAATCCAGGCTAGCCTCAAAATTGTGGCAATCCTCCTGCCTCAGCCTCCCAAGTGCTGGGAATACAGTCATGCACTATAGCATCCCACATATGTTTGCTTTCCATCCAAAAGTGTTGAAGGTCCAAGTAACAAAATTCAGTTCAGGCTGAAATAATTGTAACATAATGCTATAATAAAAATGCTGAGCATAGCACTTGGTCAGACCTTTGTTTACCAGAAATGAAAACACGAGAGAAGCAGCTGCACATGGCTATTTTTCAATTCCTTCATCCATCGTGAAGACTCAGTTACACGTTTGTGTCCTCGCTCCTTCAGCACAACTGTTCCTTCTAAAGGATGGAAAGGCAAACGAAATGAAGCACTCACCCTACACAGTACACATCTGGGGCCTGGATACCATGGCTCAGCCAGGGCTGGAGGCATTCTTTTGGAGACTGTCCATTCACATTGTATGTTCCCACAAAAAATCTGTCACACACAAAAATCCCCATCAGTAATTAAGAAGCATTTTGGAGACAACCGAGAAACATTTTCTGCTGATTTTGCCTTTTTTCAGTCTCTGTGAAGTAGCATTTTAAGAACAAGAACTGTCATATATTTAACCTAGACCAGTGACTGTGGCACCAAGGAGCGACTGGCAGTAAAGTTACCATGGCTTTTGTTGGTTTTATGGGCACAACTTCAAACTGTTTACTTTGAATATTCTTATATCCCTTAAATAGCTATTATACGGCCATCAACCACAAAACTATTTCTTACCCTGTATATACTACCTAAATAAAAAGTATGTTAGTAATTAGTTTTAGTGGGAAAGCAACACCAATGTAAAAAGGTTATTTCTTCACCATTATTCATTGTTTATATTCCTTTGAACAACTGTTATTTTTTCTTATACTTCTAGCACAATGCTTTTTTAAAATCTAGCAGAATCCTATAGCCTACATTCATTTCAAATAACCCTGTCTAAAAAGATGACCAAATATTAATTTAACTTCATTTTAAATGATTTTTGGGCTGGGCATGGCGGCTCATGCCTGTAATTCCAGCATTTAGGAAGCTTAAGCAAGAGAATTATCATAAGTTTAAGGTTAGCCTGCACTACATAGTGAGTTCAAGTCCAGGATGAACTGCATAGTTAGACTCTGACTCAAAAAACCAGAATGAATGAATGAGTGAATGAATGAATTTCTTCAAAGACACAGAAGAACCAAGGGAGAATAAAATCTTTGACACACAAAACTCAAGATTATCTTTCTTCAGAGCCCATTTTTCTCTAAATATTTCTGTAAGTATCAGCAAGTTGTGCTACCCATACCATACGTCCCATACTCTCTGCCCAGAAATGGTACAGAATGAAAAGAGTCACTCTCTTTGAAAATAAGGAACAAGATCCTAGAAATGATTTTCTTCCAGATTAAGGGTCTGGAAGGAAATGCTTAAATTCCAGACAGGTGAATGATCATTTTGCTCTGAAAACAGTCAACAAGCCAGTTAACTACCTGAAGTTCTGGGTATAGGTATAATCGTCTTCTTTCTGTAATAGATGTGACTTTACAATTGTATCTCGCAGTCCAAACTTCTGCATCGATAAAATATGAGCCTTATCTGATACTGTGATAGTGGAAGAGCGAACCAGGTCAGTAATTTCAGACTTGGATTTATTCTGTCTGGAAAATAAAAACATTTTTATTCATATTTTTGATGAGTGCTACTTGGCAAAATAAATGAATATGAAGCTAGGAGTTTTTACACACAGTTATCTGAATCACAGGATAGTAAAGAAAGTCAAAGCAAATTTTATTTGTTAAAACTTCATTTCTAGGGCTGGGAGATAGCTCAGTGACTTAAGTGCCTGTCTGGCAAATGCAAGGTCCTGAGTTTGATCCCCAGTAGAAAAAAAAAAAAAAAAAGCATTTCTATAGGAAATTTAAGTGACATGTTGCTGATTGTACAATAATATAAGGGTCTGAAGATTTTTCTGAGCTATCATTCTTAATTTACTTTTGAGCCATCTGGATATACAGAGATATATTATTTTTTTTAATTAATACTTTCCATTATTCATTTATTTATTTTATATTATGGCCGGCTCAGCCTGCCCTGGGAGTCGGGGCTGGAGCAGCATGTGGTGCTAGAGATTGAACCACGGTCCCTGCAGTTGTCTAAGCTTTCCTAAGCAAGTACTTAGGAAAATAGAGTCAGAGAATTTCAAGGCAGAAAGGGGTGTTGCAGATACTCTAATATACTTCATTTTCAGGTAAGGAAAATGAAAGCCAGCTTTATCCATGATTTGTCCCACTGGATGATGGCAGAGTATGGATTATGCAGAGCACTGATCTTACAGAGCTCCTTATAGACTCTCATGCCTCATATAATAAGACCTATAAACATCAGATGCTTTGACTCCATACTCCTGCTTCTTTATTTCCTTTTCATAAGAATAATACATAGTAACAGGGGAGTGGAAATTATATTTCATTGTTATTCAGTGGCATATTACAAATTATTCAGCTTAAGTAAAATTTGAGGGCCAACCAGATAGTTCAACAGACCAAGAGCCTTCTTAGGCAAGTGCAGGGACTAGAGTGCAATCTACTGCATCACTTTCCACACCGGCAACCAAGTCTTGGCATGGTGGTGCATAGCTATAATCTCAGCAATGAGGAGGCTGACACAGGAAGATCACTGTAAGTGATACCCTATACCAAATACATTTTTAAAATTTGATATATTTACTTAATAGAGCCTGTGTAACAACCTAAGAAACTTTTACTGAAGGTAATTTACTAAAATAAGACATGTATGGCACTTAAACCTGTTTTGATCCTTAATCAGTACCATGTGTTTAATATTACATACTGACATACTAATTAATATATATTGACATACTAATTAAAGCTATGTAAGAATATATCTCTGTAGGGACTAGTGAGATGGTTCAGCTGTCTGAAGCACCTGCTTAGGAAAGCTTAGACAACTGCAGGGACCGTGGTTCGATCCCCAGCACCACATGCTACTCCAGCCCCCACTCCCAGGGCAGGCTGAGCCAGCCATAATATTAAATAAATAAATAATGAAAAGTATTTTTTAAAAAAGAATATATCTTTGTATATCCAGATGGCTTAAATTAAGAATGACAGCTCTGGCTTCATTTTTTTAAACCATATTTATTTATTTACTTATTTATTTATGTTATGGCCAGTTCAGCCTGCCCTAGGGGTGGGGCTGGCGCAGCATGTGGTGCCAGGGATAGAACTGCAGTCTCTGTGGTTGCCTCAGCTTGTTTAAAGGTGCTGTAGACCACTGAGCTATTTCGCTGGCCTCTGGCTTCATTTTTAATTTCAGGGATTTTTCACAGCTATGCAAGTACCAATTAAAATAATAATACAAATAAGAAAGTACAAGGGGCTGGGGAGATAGCACAGTAGAATAAGCACTCTCCTGGCAAACAAGTTCAATCCCCAGTCCCTCAAAAAGAAAGTTCAGCTTTATCTTGATCAAGTAATTCTGGCTATGATCTGTAGGGGGCAGTGGAGTACAAAATAAATATAGCACAGCACATCAGGAAAATTAGAAAGATAAATTAAGTATTTTCAAAATCAGGAAACATTTTTAAAAATGGGAGGGAAAAAAATCAGACATTTCTTTTTCAATTTATTTTTTTGTTTGTTTGTTTTTTGGATATAGGAGCTCACTACACAGTTTGGACTCGTAGTTATCCTCCTATCTCAGCTTTCCCAGATCTGGGCTTACAGGCCTGAGCTACCATACCTGGTTCCAGGGCTGGCATGGCATGTGGTAATAGGGATCAAACTCAGGTCCTTGAGCTTGCTAAGCAAGCAAGCACTTAGACCACTGAGTTATCTCCCCTGCCCCTAGACATTTCTAATTTTCTACATTTTTTTTTTTTTTAATTTTCTACATTTTTGAGGGAAGGTTAGAAGGCCAAGTTTAAAACACCAAAGTTGCTACTTGTTAGTTCTGAGATCTTAGATGACAAATAACAACTGAATTACTTTAGTTCCAAAACATAGAAAGGTACTTAACCCTTAGTTAAAACAAAATAGTCAATAAAAAAAAAAAAAAAAATTAAAAACACAAGAGTCTAGCTGGATGTAGTGGTATAGGTACACATTTCCAGCACTTAGGAGACTGAAGCAGGAAGAATGTGACAGGCTCAAGGCCAGCCTGAGCTCATAGTGAATTCAAGGCCAGCCTGAACTACATAGTGACACCCTGTTTCAAGAAAACAACAAAAAACAAGACAGTAATTTTTTTTTTTTTTTTTTTTTTTAGACAGTGAATTTAAAATGATGATGTCTAAGAGCCACAATAAGTATTCAGTGAATGTCAGGACAGCTCTCTGAGATTCTAACATCATGCACAATAATGGTCTCAGTTCTCTAATGAGACCTTCTGTCCTAAGAGATACAAATGAAGGGAGAGAGGCATTACCTTGTGAGTGATGTTTCTGCTTTGTCCTGACCCCCAGAGCTTTGGTCCCCAAGTGGACTTTTCCCATTTGATCTTGAATTGTCGAAGTTAGAACCACCTGGAGAATAAAAGAAAGGGTTAACAGAGGACACATGTTTTAATACAGAGAACAAGACTTCTCTAATGGTAGCCTAGGAATTATTGGTAGTCCACATACTGCTTGTAAGCAACTGAAAGACCCATGCTGATGTATGGGTGAGGTCTGCACAGAATATACAGAGGAGAAAAATATTTCTTTCACTTGGATGTCTTTTCTGTGGAAAACATAACAAATCTAGCTAATCTAAGGCTGTTTTCTTAGAGAAGAGTGTATTATAGAATGAAGAGAACTATAAAATCTGAGTCAGTTTTAGCACCAGCTTATTATTAGCCTATTATCTATCACCTATTATTTATTAACATTTTAACTTTCCACAAGCCACCTGACCTCTCTTAATCTCAGTAAATGATCTGCTCTACCTTCCTTACAGGCTTACTGCCAAGATCAAATGAGTTGACAAGTAAGCACTTTAATAGCCATACAACATATTATAGCAGAAGACAGTGATCTTATTACCATCTGTTGCAAGAGAATCTTCAGCTCCATAGAGGAAAAAGGCAAAGGTCAGAGATCTAAAATTGGAAAGGATCTAAGTGCTCTGGGAATAAGAAGTGCTTGTCATTGTCAACAAATTGCCTTGAAAACCAAAGAACCCAAGGATAATCAACAGAGAAATATTTTGGGAAATTTGTTAATCCAAGATAAACCTAAAAAGGAAAATTAATCTGCCAAGAGCGTCTTTGCTCCTTAAAAGTGAAGCTTCTTGTCAACAGGGGACAACATCAAGAAGGCACAGAGATGTGACATCAATATACAAGTTATGGGAAGATGCCCAGGAGGCATGAAACGCTGCCAAAGAATTCTGCTCTTAAGATTATTACTAAACATGGATTTCTCAACCATGTATCCATAAACTAAAAAAAGAAAGAAAACTGCTGAAAAATAAAACAATCACTTGAAATATGTAAATGGTTACACTGCAGTGTTGCCACTGAATGTTTATACCCTTCCCATTCATATGCTGAAATCCTAAACCCCTTTGAGATGCTAACACTAGGTGATGAAATTTTGGGGGAACACCTAGGCGACAAGAAAGGAGCCCTCCAGAACAGCGTCCTTAAGAAGAAAACACAGAGTCGCCACCCCCCTCCCATTTCTGTGTGAGAACACACAGAAATAACAGCCCTAAGTATGCAGGCGTGTCCGCAGATGCTGGATCTACCAGCACCTTGATCTTGGACTTTCCAGCCTCTAGAACAGTGAGAAGCCAAGTCTTCTGTTGTTTGTAAGCCACCCCTGGCATTCTGTTAAGGCAGGCTACATGGATGTTATGGTTTATGTCTAGTTGTCCCCCCAAAGCTTCATGCAATCATGGGGCATGGCTTCTATAGATTGAGACTTGATTCTTGATCCCTGGGATTCTGTTTTAGTACTGATGGGATTATCGGTCTGAGTAAGGCTGCGACTACTGATGTGGTCTAGCACAGATATCCTAAGGCGGAGAGCCTGACTGTAATATAAAGAGCAACAGAGAGGCAGACTAGAGCTGTTGCTGTTGCTCTGCTACTGTGTTCAGTTGGCTGCCTCTGTCACCATTTTGCTGCTGTGCCGCTGCCATGAACTGGATGCTCTCTGCTCTGCTCCACTCAGCTTTGGGCCGGCCGAATATGGACAGAAACCTCCAGTAACTTCCTTCATCTTGAGTGTCGGGTATTTGTCCCAGCAATGAGTAAAAACTAACTGAGACAATGGACTAAGATGCAAAGGCCTTTCTATTGTGCTTTGGAAATGCCTTTCAAATCAATATATTCCCATTCTCAATATCACTATAGTAATCTAGGTTATCAACATCTCCCTTCAATGGCTACCACAGCCTTAGCTAGTCTTTAATTTCTTTTCTCACCTTCCATATATTCCAACCCAATCTCCATACCCAGGCTGAGATTTTTTTTTTTTTTTGGGGGGGGGGTGAAATTTTATTCGATCACATCACTTTAAACCTTTTAAAGACTCCTCACTAAGTAAGCATAAGTCCCTCCATACAGTTACCAAGGTTCCGCTCAGTCTGGATCCTACCACTATGTCAGTCATATCACTTACCAACCAACCCTCTGGCCAATATTTCCTTACTACCAAAGCAGTTACTACAGCTAGGCAAAGACCCCATCACAGACTAGTTCTCCTCTTCCCCACTGTGCTTGAGGCCAGTGTAGCAGCTAATTTCCACTAGTCTTGTGGAGTCATCACATTCTTCCTGTAAATGGCCAGAATGAATGTCCTAGGCTAGTCAGTGGTGGGGAACCTAAGTATGCCCACAGCAGCCAATTTGTACCACTGAAAGCTCTAAAAGGTTCATCATTACTGTCCTAAACTTTGATCTTGGTCCCAGCTATTCAACTCTGCCATGATAATGCAAATTAAGTTTTATTTATGGATCTTGAGATCTGAATATTGTATTTTCACACATCATACATTTCAGTCTTTTTTTTTTTTTTTTTGTCTTTTTGAGACAGGGTCTCACTATGCAGTTGAGGCTGGCCTTGAGCTCACTTTTGTAGCCCAGGCTGGTCTCGAACTCGCACCAATCCTCCTGCCTCAGCCTCCCGAGTGCTGGGATTACAGGCGTGAGCCACCACGCCCGGCCCCATTTTAGTCTTTTTAAACATTTCAAATGTAGCCTGCCAGGCACTGTGGCACACATCTACATAGTCCCAGCTATTGGACGTTCACAACCAGCCTGGTAGCATAGCCAAACTGTTTCAAAATTAAGGAAAGAAAGAAGGGAAAGAGGGAAGGAGGCGAGGAGGGAAAAAAAGAATGAAAACCATTCTTAGCTCAGGAGCTCAATCAAGCCAAATTCATACACAGGTGTGGCCACCATGCCCAGCTCCTGACGCAAGTGTTCAGCTAGCTCCTTATACTTCACCCAGCTTAGCCTCAATTGCTGTGTATTCTATTTTTTTCTCCCTAGGTAGACTAAACTTACTGAGAAGGAAACTATATCTGACTTATCCATGAGCGCATTATAAATGCTGCAACTCAACAACTCAAAAGATGAATCCGGGTGTGGTGGCGCACACCTATAGTCCCAGCACTTGGGAGGCTGAGGCAGGAGGATTGATGTGAGTTCGAGACCAGCCTGGGCTACAAAAGTGAGCTCAAGGCCAGCCTCAACTGCAGAGCAAGACCCTGTCTCAAAAAGACAAAAAAAAAAAAAAAGATGAAAGTGACTTAAATCATCTGGGAGCCATACAAATACATTAACAACCAAGTTCAAGCCTGTAGCATTCTTTTGGAATATCTGAGGTAATCTTTCCATTGTCACTGCTGAATTCCCACTCCGCCTATAATAAACATAAGGGAAAAGTGAATAGGCTTTTCTCTAGGTTCTTTTTGTTTGTTGTTCATGGAGTCTCTAGGTTCTTTTGTTTTGTTTTTTTTTTTAGTTCTTTTATGACAGGATGGGGCCCGGTGGGATGGCTCAATGGTCTAAAGCGCCTGCTTGGGGAAGCTTGGGCAGCTTCAGAGACCACAGTTCGATCCCCAGCACCACATGCTGCGCCAGCCCTGCCCTCCGGGCGGGCTGAGCTGGCCATAAAAAAAATGAGTGAATAAACAAACAAAGGTTCTGAAATAAGAAAAAAATAATAAATAAAATTAAATTAAAAAAAAAAAAAAAAGACAGGATGTCCCTATGTAGCTCCAGCTCTCAAATTCCATATGCAGCCAAGCCTGGCCTCAATTTAAAAAAATAGTAATAATAATTTTAAAAATATAGGGGAAAAAATACCATTAGAAACAATACAGATTTCCACTACATGGTATCACATTTAGTATCTTGTCCCTCAGTCCCCTGAGTGCTGGGATTACATATCACTATGCCTAGTTACAGTAGATTTCTGAAAGTTTTACTGTCCCACAGTTACTTTTTTGTTTGTTTTTTGACAAGATGTATCCTCATAATCCCAGCACTCAGAAGGCTGAAGTAGGTAGAGCACCACCAATACAAGGTCAGCTTGGGTAGCACAAGAAGATACTGTCTCTCAATAGGGAGGTGGGTCATGCCCACACACTGTACTCTGTAGAATGATTGTGAGGACAATATGCAATATGTCAACTTTCAAAGAAAAGAAGGGGGAAAAGAAAAAAAAAAAAAAAAGTAATGTGGATTTAGAAAGGTTAATGTTTAATTGTTTGATCAATCTTATATACCTATATGTATTAATCTAAACTGATCTGATGATGAAAATATGTAATATAACCATTGTTGAATTTAAACAATAAAAAAAATTGGAAAAAAAAAAAAAAAAGAAGATACTGTCTCTTTTTTTATTTAAAAAAAAAAGATTTTCTGAACCAAATCCAACTATAGTAAATTATATAGCCTCCAAACCTAAGGTACTTAAGACTACTGAATGAGATCCTGGGACATATGCTAGAATGGCTAAAATATTTAAAACTAATATACTAGTTGCTATAAGGATATAGAACAACAGTAACTTCTTTATCATAATATAGAAAATACTACTTTGGAAAACAATCTGGCAGTGTCTTTCAATATTAAAGTCTTACCATACGAATCTACACATAAGTATTTACTGATTTGAAAATTTTTGTCCACATAAAAATATTCAAGCTGAACACAGTGGTATATGTCTGTACTCTGAGTTATTCAGGAGGCTTAAGCAGGAGGTCTGCAAGTTTGAGGTCAGCCTGGGCAACTCAGTGAAACACTGTCTTAAAAGGGAGAGAGGTAAGCATACAGCAAAATAAACCTATGTAACTAACAAGTGCTAACAACAATAACAAAGGCTGGGGGCCAGGCATGATGTGCACACCTAGGACTCCAGCACTGGGATGCTGAAGCAAGAGGACTGCAAGGTTCAAGGCCAATCTGAATTGCACAGTGAGACTTTCTTTCAAAATAAATAAATAATAGGCTAGGGACACAATTTAATGACAAAATACTTGCCTAATCCTGGAGGGGGGTGGGATGGAAAGGGGAAAAAAGCCCTGCATACAATGTTTATAACTCCCCAGAGTGGTTACACACCTGTAACTCCAGCAGTGAGGAGGCTGAGGCAAGAGGATCATAGCGAGTTTGAGGCCAGCCTGGACTACAAAACTACATAATGTATTCAAGGACCATCTGAACTGCATAGCAAGAAACCTGTTTCAAACAAAAAAGAAAAAGGGGGCTGGAGATGTGGCTCAGGGCTAGAGATGTAGTTCAGAGGCATAAGCACCTGCCTGAAAATGCAAAGTCCTGAGTTGGAGTCCCTGTACCTAAAAAAAAAAAAAAAAAAAAAAAAAAAAAAAAAAAAAAAAAAAAAAAAAAAAAACATTTGCCAAAAGTCAGAAATCTAAGCTAGCTGCTGGCTGGCTGGCTTTTTTTTTTCTTTGTTAAGGTAACTCCCCAGGGCTTTTTTTTTTTTTTAATGTTTTATTTATTTGGTACAGGGTCTCTCTATACAGCTTAGACTTGTAGTGGTCCTCATCTCAGCCTCCCCAGAGCTGGGATTATAGGCATGAGCTACCATACTGGCCCAGGATGCAATACTGTGGACTGAAGCTGGGTCCTTGTGCTTGCCACGCAGGTGTTTAGACCACTGAGCTATCTCCCGAGTCCTAAGCTATCTTTCAATAGGTGAATGGATTAACAAACTATAAAATATATAAATTTTTTTTTTTTTTTTTTTTTTTTTTTTTTTTTTTTTTTTTTTTTTTTTT
>PVJA010035402.1:0-21860 GCA_004027025.1 Myocastor coypus | reverse complement strand
AAAAAAAAAAAAAAAAAAAAAAAAAAAAAAAAAAAAAAAAAAAAAAAAAAAAAAAAAAAAAAAAAAAAAAAAAAAAGAAGCAACTAGTATTCTACTCATATGTCCATAATATAGAGAGTAAAATTTAATAAGAGAATAAAAATAAAATGATGTGAGCCACCTTTTGCAGTTGTCACAACAACTGGATTGACTCAGGACTTCCTGGCCTTGTAATCTTGGATTTAGATTTCAAAGTCACACCTCTTCCTCCAAAGACATGAGGTAACTAGCATTGCTATGAGTCAGTCATCACAGGAATTGTGTCATGTCATAGCTACAGTATGTCAAACTTTGCCATCTCTAATAGGAATCTTGCTAGCTGGGCATGTCGGGATATGCCTTAATCCCAGCACTTGGGAGGCTGAGGCAGGAGGATCAATGCGAGTCTGAGATCATCCTGGGCTATGAAAGTGAGCTCAAGGCCAGCCTAAACTGCATAGCGAAACCCTCTCTCAAAAAGACCAAACAAAACAAAACAGAACACTTTGCTGAACCTCTAAATATGACTCAACTGTTGTTTTCCTGCCATTAATTAATTCACCGTGAAAGCAAGTTATTACATCCAGTAGAGGGAGCCAGGCCCATATCCATTAAAAGTAAAATAAACCCTCCAAAACATTGAAAATGGAAACAAAAACTGGTTACCTTTTTTTTTTTTAAGCCTTCTAACATCTTGAGTATTTTAGTTTCACCTTTCTGTAGTGCTTTGGAACAGCTCTTCTCTGAGATTTTAGATTTTCAACCTCCTCACCCAAAAAGAATGTTGAAATAACAATAGCTAATTTTGTATTAAATAAACATCTAATGCTAACGAACATAGGATTCAGGATATCTTAAGTGCTGTTATAAGAATTGGCAAATTTGGGCTGGGGATATAGCTAAGTGGCAGAGTGCCTTTACCTGGCAAGCAGAAGGCCCTGACTTTGACTCCCAGGACAAAAGGGGTGAGTGTGGGGGAGAACTGGCAAGTTTAATCTTCACTTGATCTGATTAATATCCCCATTTTCCAAGTGAGGAAGGTGAGACTGAATAACTTGCCAAGGTCACACGGCTGGAGAGGAGTGGAGCCAGCTTCTGAATCCTGGCATCTAGCTCTGGGGCCTCTGCTACTGATCTGAACCTGTTTTTTTTTTTTTTTTTTTCCTCCAGGAACCAGGGATTGAACTTAGGCCTTTGCACTTGCCAGGCAAGCACTTATTCTACTGAGCTATCTCCCCAGAACCCGGGGCCCACAGTATCCCCTGGAAGTCTCACAGCTCTCTGAAGTTAGTGCAGTCAGCCCTTTTTGTAGATAAAGATAAGAAACCAAGTCACAGAGAAAAATTTAAACTGAAGCTGATACAAAAGGAGTAACTCAGAGTGAACACATCAACCCTTGGCCTCCACAACCCACTGAGAATATAAAAAAGGAGATGTGAATAACTATAAAGCAAAAAAGTGTGGTGAAAAATAATAATTAAAAAAAGGCTAAGCCGGGCGTGGTGGCTCACGCCTATAATCCCAGTGCTTGGGAGGCTGAGGCAGGAGGATTGGTGTGAGTTCGAGACCAGCCTGGGCTACCAAAGTGAGCTCAAGGCCAGCCGGAACTGCATATCAAGACCCTGTCTCAAAAAAATAAAAAGTAAAAAAAAAAATAAAATAAAATAAAAATAAAATAAAAAAAGGCTAAGTGGAGGCTGAAGAGATAGCTCCATGGTACAAGTGCCTGCCTGTCAAGTGCAAGGTTGTGAGTTCAAATCCTGGTCCCACAAAAAAAAAAAAAGGCTAAGGGAATTTGGGAGGAGGAGCTGAGGGTGGAAAAATTAATTGAAGCGGAAGGTATTAAAATTATTATGGTTTGGAAGATAAAGAATTTTTAGATACACATTCTTCAGTAATTGACAAATTCATCCGGGGTTGATTGGAAAAAATGTCATGGACATTTTGGGTGCTTACTCGATGAAAGAACTGTTTGCCATATGACAGCTAATGACAAACACACCCTGGCTGTCCTGGCCAGTGGAGACCAGGTACATACAACTGACAGACTGCCTGGTACCCAAGGACATTTGGCTCTAGTTTTCGTGACTCCATTTCTTTTTCTTCTTGAGCTTGGATCTTGAGTTAAAAGTTAATTTCAGTGCCTATCAAGTGGTCATTGCTCAAATAACATTTGTAAAGTGAATCTTGAATTTCTATATACATCAATTTGGCATTGATTTTGCGAGCCATTTTCTAGGAACTAATGTCATGGTCATATTTATCAGAGACCAAGAGTTATCTCTTATATTATGAATTTGATCAGATAATGTAAAGGGTATTCATCAATTTTTTTTTTTCTGGTATGGGGGATTGAACTTGGGACCCTGCATTTGCCAGGTAGGCACTTATTCTATTGAGCTATCTCCCTGGCGAATTTTTTGTTTTTTTCAATACCGAAAGTCAAAACTAGGGCTGACCTCAGGCATGCGCAGCAAGTGTGCTGTTGCGTTATTTGGCACTTCTCACTTGATCTGAAATGGAAAAGTACATTGCATTCCTTTGAGCTGGTATCATTTCCTGGTAGCTTAAAATGTCCAGTTTCAGCACGGTAGTGCACACCCTGCAATTCCAGCACTTGGGAGGCTGGAGCAGGATGATCTCTTTTAAATTTGAGGCCAGCCTGGGCTACACAGTGAGTTCAAGGCCAGCCTGAACTACACAGTGAGACACTGTCTCAAAAATAAATAAATAAATAAATAAATAAATAAATAAATAAATAAATAAATAAATTTTGAAAATAGTGCAGTTTCATTTCATTTCAACTTACCCCAGGACAAATAATGAGCATATAATAGAAGAGCATGTCTTATAGTCGTAAGTAGTTTGAATACATACTGCTTTGGTTGATTTTTAACGTTTAAAAATAAAAAACAGGGTCCAGGAGAGAGCCCAGTAGTCTAAGGGCCTGGTAAGTGTAAGGGCCCAGGTTCAACCCCCAGTATAGAAATGCTGTGCTGGTCCTGTGCCAAGCTGGCCATCAAAACTGGGTGTGGTTGCTCAAGTCTTTAATTTCAGAGCTGGGGAGGCTGAGTCAGGACAATCACTGAGTCCAAGCTGCATAGTGAGACCCTATACCAAATACTGCATTTTTAAAAAAAACTTTATTTATGTTATGGCCGGCTTAGCCTGCCCTGGGGCTGGGGACTGGTGCAGCATGTGCTGCCAGGGATCGAACCATGGTCCCTGTGATTGCCTAAGATTGCCTAAGCAGGTACTCTATTTTTTTTTTAAATTTATTTTATTTTTGTTGTTTCAGAACTTTTGTTTGCTTATTTATTTATTTTTATGGCCGGCTCAGCCTGCCCTGAGGGCAGGGCTGGCGCAGCATGTGGTGCTGGGGATCGAACCATGGTCCCTGCGGCCGCCTAAGCTTCCCTAAGCAGGCGCTTTAGACCACTGAGCCATCCTGCCAGGCCCATAAGCAGGTACTCTAGATTGCTGAGCTATCTTGCCAGCCCTTCTTGTACCAAATAAATAAAGGCTAAAAGTAAATAAATAAATAAAATAATATAAAATAAAAGCACACATAAAAATCACTATCTCAACTCATTTTAAGGTTATAGTTTGGTGGTATTTATGTAAATTCATACTGTTGTATAACCAGTATCTAGAACTCATCCCTAAGCCCTAAAACTCTAGGCTATTTTAATTTTCCTTGACATGCAACCACAGGTAGGCTTTTTCTAGAGTATATGATTGATTTGTGGTGCAATGCTAGGATTAAAGGTGCTAAAATTAAGGGTTAGTGATTACTAAATCAATCCTCTGATTCATTTGGCACCACCCTAATTGCAGTAGCCTGTATATAATTCAAGGGAAATAAAGCGACTTGTCTTGTCTCTTGCTTGCTTTGCTACCTTCTGCCCAACTGTTTGTCCTCTGCAATACCTGTTTGTCATGCCACTGCCTTGGAGCCAGCCAATTATGGACTGAAATCTCCAAAAACTCTAGATGGTGAGTATTTTGCATCAACAATGAAATAACTCATGTTGTGTTTCCCGGGTACAGCAGGTACTTTTATTTTTGTTTTTACCCATTTTTCTTTGTACCTGGCCCACCTCATCCTGCAGAGCCATTCTCTTCACCTCTACTTTCTCTATTAAACTTTGTCACTTTTTAAAAATGTATTTGCTACAGGGTCTCGCTATGTAGCTTGGACTCACAGGGATCCTCCTGTTTTCAGCCTCCCCAGCACTGGGATCATAGGCCTGCGCCACCACACCTAGACTCAGTGGCCTGATTAGGATACCCTTGGGGCTGATGCAGCATGTGTTACTGGGGATCAAACCCTGGTCCTTGCACTTGCCTAAGCAGGCACTTAGTCTCTTGAGCTATCTTGCTGGCCCTTTGTCACTGTTAAAACAAAACATTAAAACATCAACTCCCATTTCACCCTTCTCTCTTACCCCTTGATTACCACCTTTCTACATTAATCTAACTACTCTAGTTACATCATATAAAGTGGAAGCACAGTATAGTTTTGTCTTCTGGGGAATGGTTTGTTTTCCATGTTCTCAAGTTCCATTCCCATCCCCAGGTGTCAGAACTCCCACGGGCTGGGATCAAAACCAGGGCCTTCCACATGCTAACAAGTGCTAAGGTAGGCAAATCCTCTACCTTTGAGCTATGCTCCAGCCCTTTTCTTAAGCCTGAATAACTAAATAATATTATTTTTTTCTTTTTCTGTATATGGTACTGGGGATTGAACTCAGGACCCTGCACTTGCCAGACAAATGCTGATTCTACTGAGCTATCTCCCTGGCCCAAAAATATTCTATTATATGTATTTGCTGTATTTTGGTTAGCCATGTACCCCTTGGCTTGCTTTGAACTTTGACATTGATCAATAATGCTGCTATGAACATAGGTGTACAAATACAACTTTGAGACCTTGCTTTGAATTCTTCTTGGTAAATACCCTAAAAGAAGACTTGTTTAATTGTGTAGCTATTTGATTTTTAATTTTTTTAAGAATTGCAATTGTTTCTTTTTCTTTTTCTTTTTCTTTTTTCTTTTTTTGTCTTTTTGAGACAGAGAGTCTCACTATGCAGTTCAGGCTGGCCTTGAGGTCAGTTTTGTAGCCCAGGCTGGTCTTGAACTTGCAGTGATCCTCCTTCCTGAGCCTCCCAAGTGCTGGGATTATAGGTATGCACCACCATGCCTGGCTACCATTGTTTCTTTTCAAGAAGTTTTTTTTTTTTTTTTTTTTTTGTATTTTAGTATAGGGTCTACAAGGGCTCCCTGCACATATCAGACTCATAGTGATTTTTCTGTTTTCAGCCTCCAAAGCACTGGGATTATAGGCACGTGCCACCAAGCCCAGTCTCAGTTGCCCACCTCAGCATGCCCAGGGGTGGGAAGGCATGACGTGGCATGCTGGGAATCGAACTCTGGTCTGCTGAACTATCTGGTTGGCCTTCAAGAAGTTTTTAAAAATGTTCATTAACTTACAGACTTATGCTAAGAAAGTGGCAGATTCCTGGACTTCTGTTACGTTGGCTTTCATCATAAAATGTGACTGTGAAACTATTTTTAAATGTAATATAAAGAATACAATTTGTAGCAAGTCCTAGGAAATTCTTTTGTTATAAATTATCCAAATCAATAAACAAATCCTCCCTAACTTGCATTTCATACCACACAAATAGATTTCAAATATGAAAAGTGTATTATGTTTGTAATTCTTTGCAAGTCCAAAATTCTTAGTTTATAGTAAGATTGTAAAGGTTAAAAAAAAAAAGTAGCCGGGTTTGGTGGCACATACTTGTAGTCTCAGAAATGGAGAGGCTGAGGCAGGAGGTTCATTGCAAGTTTGACACCAGCCTGGGCTACCAAGTGAGATCAAGTGCAGCCTGAGCTGCATAGTGAGAGACCCTGTCTCAAAAAAAGAAGAAGAAGAAGAAGAAGAGGAAGAAGAAGAGGAAAAAGAAGAAGAAGAAGAAGAAGAAGAAGAAGAAGAAGAAGAAGAAGAAGAAGAAGAAGAAGAAGAAGAAGAAGAAGAAGAAGAAGAAGAAGAAGAAGAGTAAAGCCATTAGGGCCCCTATTGCATAAGTCTATCTCTTCTTAAAATGTTGCTTAATAAGTTACAGAGAAACATGTCTTGAAGTAACATGTGACTGAGAGGAAATTACTAGTGTAGCATTGTCTTTTTTTTTTTTTTTTCAGATAGGTTCTCATTATGCAGTCAAGGCTGACCTTGAACTCACTTTGTATCCCAGGCTGGCCTCCAATTTGCAGCAGTCCTCCTGCCTCAGCCTCTCATGTGCTGTGATTTTGGGCTTTCACCACCAAGTCCAGCTTTACGTTGTTATCATCTTTAGTACTGTCCCTTGACAAACAGAACTTCCCATCCATTATAATATTACTTATTACTCTTGAGTCAGTCATTCCATGCAGTTGCCACTTGCATGCTTCCCAAATCATCATCATCATTTTTTTTGGTGGGATCAGGGTTCGAACTCATGACCTTGCACACTTGCCAAGCAGGCACTTGTGCCATGGAGCTATGTCCCCGGCCCCAAAAATCATCATCTTTTTCCTTATGTGTTCTTCAAGCTGCCTGTAGTACCAGAATGAACAGATAAGGACTTTTCTATTTGGAGTGGCAACATCATCTGTATTGTTAATTCGGCTAGATGGCTTCATATTCCTGAAATTGATGGACAATCAAGCATTAAGATGAACACAAAATCTTCTTTCCTGCACATATGCAAATGCATCTCTGCACTTCATCCCAATTGTTTCCGTAATGTATGCAGTAAAAAACCACTTCTGGGGAGCCCTGCATTTCCATGGACTAGAACTTTTCCTGCAGTTTGCAAACTCTTACCAATCAACTCCTTAGGCACATGTGGGAGAAGGATCATGTTTTCCTTTGGATTAACTGCAATATCCAAGACTAAATGAATAATTGTTCAAAATGAGGTTTATTGAAGTTTGCTTCAATATTTTGTCATATACAAATTATGTTATTGATATTTCTATAATATAGGTAGCATGCTTTTTATAGCAAGCTTTCATAGGAAGAACATGAGTGAAAGAACAATCCAGGTAAAATGTTCTGCATCCCCTGCTCATATAGTAGGTCCCTTTCTGGAGTCATCCTTGCACCATAGGGGCTCCCCTCCCTCCTCAAGTCTCTGCACCCCTCTAGCAGGCTTGAACTGCAATTTTAAAAGTACTAGCTATGTCACTTCACTCCCACCAACAGTGCACAAAATTCTCAGTTCCTCCACATTATTTTTTTTTTGGTTCTAGGGATTGAACTCAGGACCTTGTGCTTGCCAGGCAGGTGCTTAAACCACTGAGCCCTATCCCCAGCCCTTCTTTCTTTCCTTTTTTCTTTAGATAGGGCCTCGCTATGTAAGCCAGGCTGGTCCAGAGCTTAATATGTGGTCTAGACTGGCCTCTAACTCACAGCAATCCTACTGCCTCAGCCTTCCCAGTGTTGGGATTATAGGTGGGTAGTACTATGACCAGCTATTAGTTTTTCTTTTTATAGTAGCTATCATTTTTTTTAATGAGCAGAACATATTTATTAAGGGAAAGAAAGCTCCTGCCCAAGAGAGGGACAGGAGAAGAGACCTGAGTGGGTGGTCCCTGGGAAGCTGTCTCTTCCAGGGACTTTTATAGAGAAAAACCACATGGTGAGGCAGGTCTAAGGTTGTGGAGGAGACATGAGAACTCACTTAGGTAGGACAAAACTGTGGTCAACCAGTGAGATAACAAGCACCATTGCTCAGGTAAAATAGATGAAATCCAGTCTCTTCCTGTTGGGGATTGGGCTAGTGACTCAACTGGGCTCTTTCAAGATGATTGATACCTACTCAGAATATCAGTCCCTGAGGCCTATTCTTAGGGAAGTATGTAGTTGCTTTTTTTTATTCTTGTCTGAGGTTTGTCCCACAGCGGAGGAGTGTCTGTTTATAGTTGAAGTCATCTTTTTTTTTTTTTTTTTTTGTCTTTTTGAGACAGGGTCTCACTATGCAGTTCAGGCTGGCCTTGAGCTCACTTTGGTAGCCTAGGCTGGTCTCAAACTCGCACTAATCCTCCTATCTCAGCCTCCCAAGTGCTGGGATTATAGGCATGTGCCACCAAGCCCAGCCTAGTTGTGAAGTATCTTTTCTTCTATGTTGTCCTTGAAGGCCTAGCCCTATCTAACTGCCTATAATATTTCTATCTAATTTAGCGACCTACAATATTCCCCCCTCTGAAGAAGTAACCTGAAGTGCTGTGAGGGAACCATGAATGATGACTGCTCTGGCTTCTTCAGGCTGAATGGGGCTGTAGTTGTTAACCGGCAGTCAGACATACTTTCCAGAGGTTCTATCTAAAGGCCCTCAATAGACACCAGGTTTTTTTTTTTTTTTTTTTTTTTTTTTTTTGTCTTTTTGAGACAAGTTCTCGCTGTACAGTTCAGGCTGGCCTTGAGCTCAGTTTTGTAGCCCAGGCTGGTCTCCAACTCTCACCGATCCTCCTGCCTCAGCCTCCCAAGTGCTGGGATTACAGGCGTGCGCCACCACGCCCGGCTGACACCAGGTATTTTTATGTTGGGTAGATAAAATCACTTTAAATCTGGAGAAGACAAAGCCAAAGAAACTATTAAACACACGGGCCAAATAGTAACATCAGCAGGATAATTGTGAATATAGTCAAAATGATTTTCACTAAACAGTAATGACTTTAACAAAGATGGCAAAGATAGGATCTGGGGACCTTAGCATTTTACATACCACTGATTTGATAGCTAATATTTTGGATAGCTTTTGAGAAATTAGTGGAAGGATCTGGCAGGTAATGTTTTTCAGGTCTATTATCAGAGATCTCTTAAAATATGGGTTTTAATTCCTTTTTTATCTTCTATGGCCACTGGGTACTATCTCAACTAAACTAGCCTTTTATGTTTTACCAACTCTAGCTATACTTGGGCCACATGATTTGCCAGAAATAGAGAAAACACTGAGTACTCTCCAGTTTGCAAGTGGGGCCATTGGCTGGGTAACTACTGATACATCTATATGAGCATCCATTAACAGCCTAACAGGCTTTCTTTTTTATAGTAGCTATCTTAGTAGGTATGAGGTACTATCTCATTGTACTTTTATGGGTTTTTAACAATCAAAATTAAAAGAACTCAAAGTTGAAAAGTCCAGGAGTGTACTTCTATCTTTGGGCTAGGGAGATAGCTCAGTGGAATAAGCACTTGCCCGGCAAGTGTAAGGTCCTGAGTTTGATCCCTGGTACCACCAAAAAACAAACAACCAGGTAGAATCATATGTATTATGTTTCCCAGCTCCAAGTATTCTGTACTGTTGTAGACCTCAAAGAAATCCTTCTCTTCTCTCTCTCCTTTTTCTCCCCTTCTCTATTCTTTTTTTCTCTATTGTTGTTGCAACAGTACATCATGGGACTTTTAATTCTTTTTTATTTTTTTTTGCGGGACTGGAGTTCAAACTCACGAGCTTGCACTCGCCTGACAGGCACTTGTGCCTCGGAGCTATCTCAGCCCTGGGACTTTTAATTCTCATGAAAACATCTAAGCTGTTCTTTCTTAGAATCCTGATTTATCTCTTCCTTGGATTTAAACCCCTCATCTTTCAGGCTGCAGGACTGCCTCTAACAAAGGACTGTAGTCTTCCTATGTAGAAAATGTTTCCCTCCTGTCCCTCCTTCCAATACACAGCACATCTCTGTAATAATGTTAAAAAAAAAAAACCCAAAACAAAGCCATAAGCCTCCTGCAGATAGTAGCTATTGTTTATTCATCTCTATTCTCCCCACATGAAGCATAAAGCTGCACAGCACTCAGTAAATTTTGTTTGTGCATCCTAGACTAGGAGAAGCAACTCCTCTGATCTCAGAAGTTACTGAGCATCACTATCTCCATGTGCCATGGCAGACGCTTTACATACAATGTCTTATTTCTTTTTTACTTATTTTTATCTTTTGTCTTTTTGAGATAGGGTCTCACTATGCAGTTCAGGATGGCCTTGAGATCACTTTGTAGCCCAGGCTGGTCTCGAATTCATCATGATCCTCCTGCCTCATTATTTAATTCTTATAATAATCCTATGTACTATTATTATCACCCTTAGTCTACAGTTGAATTAATAGAAGTGGAAGAGGTCAAGCTACTGATCTAAAAACACTGGTGAGAGTCATAAATGGAATTTGAGAAAGTAAAAGCCCTGTTTTTCTTGCTTTCTTTCTTTTTTAAAGAAGATATTTAGTATAGGGTTTCACTACACAGCGGAATGTGGCCGGTGCAGTGTGTGGTGCCAGGGATCAAACCTGGGTCCCTGAATTTGTCTAAATAGGAGCTTAGTTGGTTGAGCTATCTCAGCCACCCTAGCCCTACCTTTCATTGTGCTCAGAGAATGGAGAGAGAGAAAGGTAGCTGCTAAGTGGGCAAAAGCTAATGTTTTTCTCCAGGACGTGCTGCAGCTACACACTGTCATAATGTTCCTACTTTGAATAGTTACTGCTTTCTTACTGGGAGACTCTGTTTTCTAAAATTATAGCTATTAGAAGATTTGTTCTTTGAAATTGTACCATCACAAAGAAAACTTGCACTTTTGCCCAGAGGTTGTCATTTTGATAGAGAGAAGCTGCTGTGGTTTCCAGCCATGCGCAGCATTGCAGATAGTTCTCGACGTAACATCTCATATCTGTCTTAACTTTGCAGTATCCAAGGAAAAACAAAGTTGGTCTGCTAACAGTCTGAATCTATATTTGGACTTAGTCAAATAGCTTTGAATGTATCACAATAATAGTTCCTTCAGTGGCACCTAAATTCTCCTCTTTCCCCAAAATGTTTTGTCTGGTGAGATATCATGGCTTCTCTAGCATAGATTCTCTTGCATAACAAGATGTCAGTTGACCTAACTTGTTCACCTCTCAGCTTGCACTGTTAGTCTTAGGTTGACTGGGCCAGGAAAGATTTGAGTCTAACTTTTTTTTTTTTAATGTTTTTTGTTTTTTGTGTTTTTGAGACAGGGTCTCACTATGCAGTTCAGGCTGGCCTTGAGCTCACTTTTGTAGCCCAGGCTGGTGTCAAACTCACACTGATTCTCTTGCCTCAGCCTCCCAAGTGTTGTGATTGTAGGTTGAATCCAGCTCTGCATGCAGTGGAAGCTAATGTTTAAATATCACATTAAACTGGGAATAATCTAAACTTTGCACTGTATACGTCGGCAATGCTCTTCATCCAAGGAGCCCAGGAACACTTAAGTAGTTGAACAAGTTTGGCTTATTACTCAAAGAAAAAGGAGAGAAACCCTGCCATAAGGAAATCACAGGACATCTCACTAACGACAACACCATCTTACTGAAAGACTCACTCAGGAACTTGAGCTGTGGGTGGATGATTTGGAAAAAGGTATGAAGAAGAAGTAGTTCACCCTACCAGCCTAAGCTACAAAAGTGAGCTCAAGGTCAGTCTAAACTGCATGCAAAAGCTTGTCCCAAAAAGACAAAATAAATAAATAAATAAATGAATAAATAAATAAATAAGATTGGTCAATAGTTAAGTAGATGATAGACAGATAGACAGATAGATAGATAGACAAATAGACAGACAGACAGACAGACAAACAGACAGACAGGGTACTAGCAATGCCAAGGCTGAGAAGCTAATAGAGTTTAGGCCAACTTCTGGGCCTAAACATTGTGATTGCTCAATACTCAATACTTACATATATGCATTTGTGTATATGTACATATGTATCTCTACTAAAATAACCTAAAGTTACAGCTCCATAATTCAAAGAAAAGCAAACTGATATATTGAGGGTTTTATATTTCATTAGGGGAATTGTATTAGTTACCTTTTGCTCGTTGCTGGGACAAATACCCAACACTCAAAATGAAGGAAGGAAAGGCTTATTTAGCTCACAGTTCGTGGAGGTTTCAGTCCATATTCGGTTGGCCCAAGGCTGAGTAGAGCAGGGCGGAGAGCATCCAGTTCATGGCGGCAGAACAGCAGCAAAATGGTGGCAGAAGCAGCCAACCAAACAGGGCAGCAGAGCAGCAGCACCAGCTCGAGCTCCAGTCTGTCTCTCTGTCTCTCTTCATATTACATTCAGGCTCTCTGCCTTAGCTCCCGCCCTAGGCTACACCCATAATCCCAGAAGTACTTTCACCCATAATCCCATCAGTACTAAAACCTATAATCCCAGGGATCATGGATCAAGTCTCAAACTCTAGAAGTCCCCGCCCAATGACTCCATGAGGCTTTGGGGGGACAACTAGACATAAACCATAACAGGAATATACATTTATGGCTTAGGTATGGGCTATATTTTGTTTTGTTATATACTTACAGACTAATTTTATTGTATGTGTAATAAATTCTCATGGCTTAAAAACATTTACTTTTTTTAAACTTTTATTATTATTTTTTATCTTTTTGAGACAGGGTCTCGCTATGCAGTTCAGGCTGGCCTTGAGCTCACTTTTGTAGCCCAGGCTGGTCTTGAACACGCACTGATACTGCTGCCTCAGCCTCTCAAGTGCTGGGACTACAGGCATGCACCACCATGCCCCACCTATTTTTTATATTTTTAATATTTATTTTTTTAAAGAATTTAAAAATTTTATTTATTTGTTTTCTTGTTTCAGAACCTTTGTTTGTTTATGCACTCATTTTTATGGCCGGCTCAGCCTGCCCCGAGGGCAGGGCTGGCGCAGCATGTGGTGCCAGGGATCGAACTACGGTCCCTGAAGCCGCCCAAGCTTTCCCAAGCAGGTGCTTTAGACCACTGAGCCATCCTGCCGGGCCCCCATGGCCAGCTCAGCCTGCTCTCGGGGTGGGGCTGACACAGCATGTGGTGCTGGGAATGGAACCACAGTCCCTGCGGTTGCCTAAACTTGCCTAAGCAGGTGCTTTAGACAGCTAAACCATCTCCCTGGCCCTAAAAATATTTTTTTAAGCATATAAAAAAAATGTATTCTTTCTAGTTTTGTTCCTCATCTGCTTAATTCTCATACTTTCTGTTAGGAAATTGCTATCACTAGTTTATTGTTTATCTTTCCAGACATATTATTTACGGTTGCCTAAACTTGCCTAAGCAGGTGCTTTAGACAGCTAAACCATCTCCCTGGCCCTAAAAATATTTTTTTAAGCATATAAAAAAAATGTATTCTTTCTAGTTTTGTTCCTCATCTGCTTAATTCTCATACTTTCTGTTAGGAAATTGCTATCACTAGTTTATTGTTTATCTTTCCAGACATATTATTTACACAGATATATAGGCATGTGACTATATTTTCCACCTCATTTTTCTTTTTAAATTTAAAGATAGACACACAGTTCTGCATTTGCTTTTCTAGTAATACATCTAAGAGATCTTTCCTATCAGTTTATCCTTTCCTTAGTCTTAGAGCAGTTTTTTTCTTTTTCTTTTTCTTCTTCTTCTTCTTCTTTTTTTTTTTAAATGTCCAGCTCAGCCTGCCCTAGGTTTGGGGATGGCATAACATGTGGTGCCAGGGATCGAACCCCAGTCCCTGCAGCTGCCTAAGCTTGCCTAAAGCAGGTGCTTTAGACCTCAGAGCCATCTCTCCGGCCCAGAGCAGTTTTTTTTTTTTTTTTGTCTTTTTGAGACAGGGTCTCGTTATGCAGTTCAGGCTGGCCTTGAGCTCACTTTTGTAGCCCAGGCTGGTCTTGAACTTGCACCCATCCTCCTGTCTCAGCCTCCTGAGTGCTAGGATTACAGCCAGAGCAGTTTTGTTTGAGTTATAATTTATTTTAAATTATAGTGGGCCAGGGATGTAGCTCAGTGGCTTAAGCACTTGTCTGGCAAACACAAGATCCTGAGTTCTATAACTGGTACTGCAGAAACAAAAAACAAACCAAAAAAATTATAACCTTTATTTGTTTTTAGTCATTTGCTACCACACAAATAATTGCAAAGTATAACTTTTTCCCCAAAAATCAATAAAGATCTTTTATTGTCTCATTAAAATGCCAGGTTGGGCTGGGCGTGGTGGCTCACGCCTGTAATCCCAGCACTCGGGAGGCTGAGGCAGGAGGATTGGTGCGAGTTCGAGACCAGCCTGGGCTACAAAAGTGAGCTCAAGGCCAGCCTCAACTGCATAGGGAGACCCTGTCTCAAAAAGACAAAAAAAAAAAAAAATACCAGGTTGGCTTTACAATCCAGAAGCTCATTTCTGTGCCTGGATTAACTCTTGGATCTTACTCATCTGGCTGCTGGACTGTTCCCTTTTCAGAAACATAGGCACCATCCCAAAATTTTCTGATGTCCTTCCTTTTGACTCTTGTGGCTTGCTGAATCAAAGCAGCTGAATTTGGCTTTCTTTTTCTTTTTCTTTTTCTTTTTCTTTTTTTTTTTTTTTTTGCCTTTTTGAGACAGGGTCTCGCTATGCAGCTCAGGCTGGCCTTGAGCTCACTTTTGTAGCCCAGGCTGGTCTCGAACTCACACTGATCCTCCTGTCTCAGCCTCCCAAGTGCTGGGATTACAGGCGTGCACCACCATGCCCAGCAAAGCAGCTGAATTTGAAACAAACTCAGTGTCATTTCCTTCAGGCATTAGCTCCTCTTTTTGGGCTTGAGATGCTTAGCAAGCAACACCTGCCCTCATACAAACTTGGTGAATGTATTTTTCACCCAAGAAATTCCGAATTTTGACAAGAGACCTGTTCTCCTGAATAGTGGTATTGATGGGAAAGTGAGCACACACAGACCTCATCTTGCAATGGAAGCCCAGTGTGACCCACTTGATCATGTTTTGTACATGGCTGCAGATTATGTGGACAGTTGCCAACTCCTTTCGGTTTCCCCACCATTTGTCAACGTGGAGCCTCTTCCTTTTCTTCCCAAGTATACTGAGTTCCACATTGATGTGGGTGAAGTCTCTCTGTAGGGTTCCTCTGGGGCCCTTCACAATAACTATGTCCTTTTGGAGTGAATGCCAACATTTTCTGGAATGTTGACAGTCTGATTGCTAAGCATGGCCTTCATGCTTGTGGGAGGTGCAGCAAAAGCCAAAGTATAACTTTATACATGCATTATTTCACCCATTGGAATCATGTTCTTAGAATAAGCTCCCCAAGTGAAACAGAACAGTCAAAATATATGTATTTATAATTTTGAGAAATAGCGCTAAAGTGTCCTCTACTAAACTTATGGAAATTTATAGTTTTATTGGTGGAATAAGCAAGTAATTCATTTCTTTTTCTTTCTTTCTTTCTTTCTTTCTTTCTTTCTTTCTTTCTTTTTTTTTTTTTTTTTTTTTTTTTTTTTTTTTTTTTTTTTTTTTTTTTTTTTTTTTTTTTTTTTTTTTTTTTTTTTTTTTTTGGCTTTTTGAGACAGGGTCTTGCTGTGCAGTTCAGGTTGGCCTTGAGCTCACTTTTGTAGCCCAGGTTGGTCTCGAACTCACATCCATCCTCCTGCCTCAGCCTCCCAGGTGCTAGGACTACAGGCATGTGCCACCACATTTGGCAAGTATTTATTTTCTCATAGCCTCAGTACCAGTACATTATTAAACTTTCTAGCTTTTGCAAATCAGATGGTAGAAAATAACCCAGTGATCTGAATTTGTATAACTAGTATTCTGTGTCAGGATGAATATGTCGGGTCTTTTGGGGGCCCACCCACTCTGGGCACCCCTCCTGTCCTCTCAAATAAGGGCTTTCTTTCCCTCAATAAATATGGTGTTTTTCGTATTTATTTATTTATTTATTTTGTCTTTTTGAGACAGGGTCTCGCTATGCAGTTCAGGCTGGCCTTGAGTTCACTTTTGTAGCCCAGGCTGGTCTTGAACTCACACAAATCCTCCTGCCTCAGCCTCCCGAATGCTGGGATTACAGGCGTGAACCACCACACCCGGCTTTCACTGTGGTTTTAATTTGCAATTTCTGACGATGTTAACTAGCTTTTCTTTCTTTCTTTCTTTCTTCCTTCTTTTCTTTCTTTCTTTCTTTCTTTCTTTCTTTCTTTCTTTCTTTCTTTCTTTCTTTCTTTTGTCTTTTTGAGACAGAGTCTCACTGTACAGTTCAGGCTGGCCTTGAGCTCAGTTTTGTAGCCCAGGCTGGTCTCAAACTCTCACCGATCCTCCTGCCTCAGCCTCCCGAATGCTGGGATTACAGGTGTGTGCCACCACGCCCGGCTTAGCTTTTCATATGGTTGTTGTACACACTCTCCCTTTGAGTGCTATTGGGGAGTAAAGCCAGGTCCCTTTTATTTTAAATTTTGAGACAGAATTATGTTAATTGTTACATTATCCAGGCTGGACTTAACTTGTGATCCTCCTACCTACAGTCTCCCAGAGTGCTGAGATTACAGGCATATGCCACTACTGTATTTGCCATTTTATATCTTTGGTGAGGTGTCTGTCAGATCTTTTTGGAATGTTTGTTTTCTCAGTGTTGAGTTTTAAGAGTTCTTTGTATATTTTGGATAATAGTCTTTTATCAAATTTGTCTTTTGCAAATAGTTTCTCACAGTCTATATCTTCTTATTCTTTTAAAGAATGAGTCATATGAGTCATATATATGTGCATTTTAGAGGTTTTCAGGTATTAAATTTGAATAGAAATTACCTTGTCTAGAGTCTTCTGCATTCACAAATACTTCCAAACTAGAGTCTTGGTTCAATACATCCTTTTGCCTTTATAATATCAGGCAGCTAATTAGGAATGAAATGCAATCTAGTAGTAAAACTGTTTGCAATACATTTCTAATTTTTAGGCCAATAATGCTTGCTCATGGCTAGAGTTTGAGTCTGAAATGTCCTCAAAGGTCTCCTGCACATGCTGGTCTTTTGAGGAGGTAGTCTTTAGGAGGTGGTCCCACTGGGGGGCTTTAGGTCACTGAGGGTATGCCCTTGATGCCGACAGAGGACCTGTTCTCTTTCTCTCCCTTATTTCCAGCCAAGAGATGCGTAGCTTCTTCTGCTATGCATTCCTTCCATGATGTAGGCCAGGCCCCAAATCTTCAAAGCCAAGCAATCATGAGCTGACACTTCTAAAACTGTGAGCCAAAACAAAACTTTCTTTACTTTAAGTTGATTTACTTCAGGCATTTGTTACAGTAATAGAAAGTGAACTAACACAGTCAGAAACCACTTACCTTTTTACCATCATTTGCCTAACAGAAAGGAAGCCAAGGTTTCAGCTTTTAGCATGAACGTTAAAGACCATTCAGTGCCTGCTCATGAGAGCTTCCTGCTCTCCTTTCAGGCATTTTGTCAGCTATTTATTAAATACTGGCAGTATTAAAAATGACTGGTATAAACTTAAAGTTCAATATATTAAGAACAAAGAAAAAGTTAGGCACAGTGGTGAATATCTGTAATGTCAGCACTGTGCATGGGTAAGGCAGGAGGATAGAAAGTTCCAGCCCAGCCTGTGCAATTTAGCAACACTCTATCTCAAAATAATAAAAGATCTTGGTATGTAGCTCATTGTGAAAGCTTTGAGCTCAGTCCCTAATATCACAAAGACAAAACTCTGCAGTTCTCTATTTTTCTACATTTTACAATTGCATATGCTTTTGAAGTTATTTGTGTCTAGTGCTTCTGTAGGATGGAAATAAGATAGGAGATGTGGTGTGGCTTAGATCACTGGGAGAGGACAGGCAAGATGCTATCCCAGAGTCTATGCAGGGCTTCTTCTCAGGACCACATTTGTAAGAGTTTTTGAGGGCTACTGTGAGGCATAAATGGCATACTGGGACATAGACACCATGAAGAGCCTGCTATCATGGCTTTGCTCACAGCCCATGCTGAGTTCCTCAGTACACACTTTCTTCCCACCTCTTATTCAGCCCAACTTTCACGTTCAGAGCCAGAGTCTCCTTTACCCTTCACTTTTACTTTAAAACAACAAGAACAACAAAAATCAACTTTGTCGTCATCCTTGCTTGTTTTGTTCAATTCATTGTTCACAGTGAGAAACCACTCCTCCGGAAGGAGACCCCAGCACTCCTAAACCCAGCAACAGAAATCCTATGGTGTACAGTAACTACAATCTCTTCCCAGTTCTGTACTCAATGATATGGCAAATACCACAGATCAGAGCTTACTTCCACCCTGGGACCAGAGGGTCAGTTGTGAACCATAGACCAGTGTGCCAAGCACTGCTGTTGAGTTGGTTAGCCAGCAGCCCAGACATGCTGCTCAGTGGAAGAGAGCTCAGATAACCAACCAATCTCACTCCAAATTTGCTTCAGTGTGTATAGGCATCGTTGGTGGCTATACATGCCGGAAAGTTATTGAACTCAGCAGTATGCAAAGAAATGAAGAGATTTTGAGGGACCGGCTGTTCTCACAGCCTGCGCCTGCATCATTCCATTTCCCCCACCCCCATCTCCCTCCTTTGGATTTCTGATGCAGCTTTGGTTAGGCAGAGCATCAGAGATGAGCACAGGAGTGCAAGGGCTGACAATTTCAGCCACGCTGAGACTCAGCAACTCCCAGGGGAAGCTCTTGTCTCTCAATTTTTCCGGTCTGCCTAGTGTTCTGACTCAGGCGAGTTTGCTAGGAGATTCTTGTGGTAGAGCTTTCTCTTCTCACTTCTCTTTTTCAGATTTGAATCTCAAGTGACTACCCTCTGCTTTCTAGAAATAAACAAATTCTTTCTCCTCCATTAAAATTCAGACTTTTGTTCTGAGGCACCCCTTTCCTTAATTCAAGGCTTCTTATTTTGTACCTAGTGAATTCAAGCCCCATTGTCTTTTTTTTTCTGTGCTGGGGGAAATGGAACCACACAAACTCAAATTAAGACTATATTGAGACAATTTTGAAGGAAAAATAAAAAACGAATGAGAAATTTTAGATCTTAACTTCCATCACTCCTACACAATTTTGTTTGGTTGACTTCTTTTGGTACTGGGATTGGATCAAGGACTTTATTTTGAGACAGGTTCTTGCTAATTGCTAAATTCCCAGGCTCAGCTCAAACTTGCAGCCTTTTTACTTCAGTTTCCTAGAGACTAGGATTACAGGTATGTGCCACCATATCCAGTTTCCACACTACTATTATACTCTTATTAGACATTTCTCTCTCTAGTATATGTATGTGTATATGTATATATATATTATCTATATGTATACTGTATGTATATGTGTGCATATTATATATGTAATATGTAAACACATTATATGAATACACTATATGCATATAATATGTAACAACATATAAATATATATTATATAAACATTATGTGTACACATTTTATATGTATGCACACTAAATGTATACATATGCATGTATACACATTACACAGTGCTTATGTTTATGTATCTATATGTTATATACATTTATATTATCCATATGTATATTATTTACATATTTTATTTTTTAAACTATTTTTTCTTTGGTTTATTTATTTTTATGGCTGGCTCAGCCTGCCCTGAGGGCAGCACTGGTGCAGCATGTGGTGCCCGGGATCGAACCGCGGTTCCTGCAGCTGCCCAAGCTTTCCTAAGCAGGTGCTTTAGACCACTGAGCCATCCTGCCGGGCCCCTATATATTTTAAAATAATGTTACATATTCATTTTTATAGCTCTTCCTTTTTTTTTTTTAATGTTATGGCTGGCTCAGCCTGCACTGGGGGTGGTGCTGGCACAGCATGTGGTGCCGGGATTGAACCACAGTCCCTGGAGTTGCCTAAGCTTGCCTAAGCAGGTGTGTTAGACTGCTGAGCTATCTTGTCACTCCAGCCTTTCCTTTTTATGTAACTTTATATAAGAAATATTTAACTGTATTAAAGTGTAAATTCTTCTTTTTTTGTATTTTAGGGGAGGGTCTACAGGGTGTTCAGGGTCTCACTACTAGATTGGACTCAGTGATCTGCCTGTCTGCAGCCTCCCAAGAGCTGGGATTACAGGCCTGTGCCACCACGCCCAGTCTCCATTGCTGTCTCAGCGTGCCTTGGGCTGGAGGGGGCACAGTAGGCACAGGGATCCAACCCCAGCCCCTATACCTCCTTGCAGGTGCTTTAATCTGCTGAGCTATTTGGTTGGCCTTACCGGATAACTTGTAAGACTTAAAAACACAGCTAATTCAAATGTAAAAACTGTAATAGGCAACCTTCAGATGGTCACAATAATTCCTGCTTCCTACTATCCGTCCCCCTGCTTATCCCTTCCCTGAGTATGGGCTCCTAAAAGTTAAGGATGAAACCTTTCTTTTGCTTTCTTAGATTTCATACTTAGAAGGCTCTGAATTAAGGTGACAAAAGAGGGCCAGCGAGATGGCTCAGATGTCTAAAGCACCTGCTTAGGCAAGCTTAGGGAATCACAGGGACCACGGTTCAATCTCTGGCACCACACGCTGTACCAGCCCCACCCCAGGGCAGGCTGAACTGGCCATTAAAAAAATATGACAAAAGAGATCAACAGGAGCTATTACAGCTTATAACCAAATGTTCCCTCAAGACCTCTGGCACTTACAGGTGGGCTTTTGGGAAGTGACTGAATCGTGTGTGTGTGTGTGTGTGTGTGTGTGTGTGTGTGTGTGTAATACTCACCCCTGGATTAGTCCACTGATGGGTTTATAACTGGGTGTGGTGTTGGGAGGTGAAGCCTGGTGGGTCTAAGAGGTAAGTCATTGTGAGTCTGTCCTGGAAGGCTTTTATTTCTCCTCTTCCTCCCTTGACCTCTGTTCAGCTTCCTGCCTGGCATCCTGCAGGCTCTTTCTTTTCTGTCGTGCTCCCGTGACTAGGAGCCAGCTGACTATGAACTAAAATCTCTACAAACTGAGCCTAAATAAACTTCTCTTCCTTTAACGTATGTGTTGGATTTTTTATTGTAGCAATGAGAAAGTAGCTAAGAAGGAGAAATGACAAAACTTTACTCATGCAGGTAGGAGGTTACAGAAAAATATGACCCAAAGAGGTAGTTAGAATTTGGGGGTAATCCACTCAAGATAAAAACACTACAAGCCAGGCGTGGTGGCACATGCCTGTAATCCCAGCACTCGGGAGGCTGAGGCAGGAGGATCAGTGCGAGTTGAAGACCAGCCTGGGCTACAAAAGTGAGCTGAGGGCCAGCCTGAACTGCATAATGAGACCCTGTCTCAAAAAGACAAAAATAAATAAATAAATAAATAAATAATAAAATAAAATAAAAACACTACAGAAAATTTTGAATAGTATTTGTTTCAATCCAATAAAAGTTACCTGAGACAAATCAACAGCCAACATCATATGAAGTGGACAAAAACTGAAAGCTTTGGCTCTAAATTCAGGAATAAGAAAAGGATATCCATTGTCACCAGTCTTATTCAATATAGCTCCAAAAACATTAGCCAGGTAAATTAGATAAGAGAAAAAAGATAAAAGGAATAAGGATATGAAAGGAAGAAGTCAAATTATCATTATTTGCAGATGACAAGATGTTCTACATCAGCTGTTCTCAACCTGTGGGTTGTGACTCCAGAGGGGGTCGAATGACCAAAACACAGAAGTTGCATAAAGCCATTACAAATCATAACTGTAGCAAAATTACAGTTTTGAAGTAGCCACCAAAATTATTTTTTGGTTTGGGGTTACCACAGCATGAGGAACTATATTGCGAGGTCACAGCATTAGAAAGGCTGAGAACCACTGTTCTACATAGAAAAATCCAAAAACTCCACCCAAAGACTTCTAGATTTAATAACTAAATTCAGTAGCATAGCTGAATATGAACTCAACATTAAAAAATCAATAGCCTTCCTACACACAAATAATAAACTCATGAGAGAGAAATTAGAGAAATAACACCTTTTATAGGAACATCCAAAAAAAAAAAAAAAAAAAAAAAAAAAAAAAAAAAAAAAAAAAAAAAAAAAAAAAAAAAA
>PVJA010035401.1:10436-21967 GCA_004027025.1 Myocastor coypus | reverse complement strand
CCTCCTCCTCCTCCTGCTCCTCCTCCTGCTCCTCCTGCTCCTCCTCCAGCTCCTCCTCCTCTTCCTTCACCACCACCACCACCTCACCGGTCAGCTCAGTCTCTGCGCCACCTGCCCTGCTCCGTAGCAGCAGTGCCAGGGCGCTTTTCCCTGCACGCCGGTCTCACCTGTGCCAAGCCCGCCTGGAGTCTGATGGAGCGCCACAGAGGCCTCAGACTTTCAACCACCCTGAAGTGGACCCTTGCCATCTTTTCCGAGGGCCGGAAGTTCTTGGTCACACTGCTTTACCTCTTCCTTTGCCCAGTTTGGTAGCCTGCGCCTCCCCTGGGTGCTGGTGGGTTGGTCCCCGGGGTCGCTGTAGCGAAGAGCCCCCTCTCCACTGCCTGGGAGAAAGGAACCCTCAGGTCGGGTTCTGAGTCCCTTCTGCCGCCCCCAAGTGAACCTCAAAGTCAGGACTGCAAAGCTAGGCTTTATTCCGGATCACCGCAAGCCCGAGCAAGCCGAGCGCTAAGGCGGGCAAGGCCCTTGCGCTCGGGCCTCCCACTGCAAGCACAAGGACCTGGGCTCCAGGCCAGGGCCTCCGGTTCTCTTTTCTCCCTCTCGTATCCTGTTCCCGGGAAAGAGAAACAGAAAGCCCAGAACTCGAGCGATTCCTCCTAAAAAACCGGGAAGGTAACGACGTGGCAGTGACTGGCAGGACGCAGGGACCCCGCGGGCTCGGGTCAAGCGGCTTTAGTCACAGGTTTTAGCGCGGCTGCCTATGCTGGCGCGGAGTTTGAAAAGACGCTTTCAAGAAGACCTCTGGTAGTAAGATCTTTCTGTCCTTTCCATCTCTTCCTTCGTGGTGGTGTTTTGTTTGGTTTTGTTTTTTGTCTTTTTGAGACAGGGCTCCATCAGGCTGACCTTGAGCTCACTTTGTAGCCCAGTCTGGCTTTGAACTCTCAGTGATCCTCCTACCTCAGCCTCCCTAGTGCTGTTCCTTAGGGCTTAGTTTTTGCCTTTCCACGGGCCCAGCCCTCGCCTCCGCGTCCCGCACGCCCGACTTTCCTTTCCCGGGCCTGAGGAATTCTTTCGCAGCCCGCGGAGCAGTAGTTAGTCCACGGCGAGGCCGAAGGACAGGTGCGTGTGGCGGGGGCAGGGAACTGTCACCCGCAGGAGCAATAACTGTAAACTGAGCTCCGAAACGCCCTGCGAGCAGAGGGCCGGGGAGGAGGGCGCTGGGAAGGCCCCGCCCCCACGACCTCCAAAGACGTCTTGGCCGCGGGGAAGATCGCAGCGACCAGGCGGAAGAGGGCCACGGTCACCTCTACCCTCTCAGCTCGGGGCCTCCGGACAGCGGGGCCCGGTGGTGGTGGTGGCGGGGGGCGGTGGGGCAGACCCCGGAAGCGTGAAGGTCGCGTGATTTGAGGCCGAGAGCCGAGCTTTTCTTTGCCAATGGAACGTCGAACGGGTTGAAACTTTTCTCATCTATTTTATTGTCAAACTTGGAGAAGAAACTTTTGAAGTGCGGCGGCAGACCTCCCTCTTCCGTTTCCAGGGGCCTCCAATTAACTCTGGCGACTCATTCCCCCTATTTAAAAGGCCGCTTACTGCAACCACAGCGCTCCTTTCCTAATTGGCTTTCCCCTCCTGCCCTGCTGCCGGCCAGGACTCCATAAACAGACTTGAGCTTGGAAACCCCCTCGCTTGCGTCATCTCTAGGCATTAATTCGCCTCCAGAGCCCGGTCCTAAATAACTTTTTAATTTGAATCAAGGGAGAACTTCAGCGTGCTCCGTTTCTGGTTTAATGTGATATAAATCACAGATGCACTTTTATTGAATGGTTAAAGCAGCGACATGGAGATCAGGAACACAAAACGCCCCGAACAAAACCATCGAGAGAAATAAAGCTGGTTAATAAGATTTTTGAGAAAGCTTTGTGTTAAAAAGCAAAAAGGAAAACCAGCTGAAGGTGACAGTTAGTTCATGGTTAATAGGATCAGGGCGGCCTGGCGGGCTGCACACTTCTCTTGGGGGAGGTTTAGTAGCACGAAAGAAATGAATGGGACATTTAACACATCTGTTATCTCAGGGAGCAGGGAAGCCTCAGCCCTAGCCCAGAGAACAGCGAAGGGATTGTGTCCGCCAGCATTCCCGCTTGAGGTGGGTCAGCTTGGGAAGGGGCTTTCCCTCTTCCGAATGTGGGTGCACCCGCATTCTTAGGGACCTTGTCTTTCCTCCATTCTCCTTTATTCCTACCTTGCAGTTAAAAGCTGCAAAACCTTGGCCACACTGTGCACCCCGCCAGAGGAAGGTCGTGTGTCTCTCTCCTACGGCTCCTGGAGAGTGAGAAAAACTTGGGGTGCTGCTAGGGCTGAGTCCTCTGCCTGTAATAGCCTCTTGGGGAGCATCTTGGGCTGAGTTCTCTGCCTGTAATAGCCTCTTGGGGGGCATCTTGCTCCTCCCCCAAAGCACTGCTTGCTCGCGGAAGGATAACTAACAAAACCGTGCTAGAAACGGCTGGCCAAACTGCCTGTAGTTCCAAAGTGCTAACTCTGGAACTCGAACAGGCTTCTCCAGGGAGACATCCCAAAGCCAGAGCACCTGGCCCTTGGCGACACATCCGACACCCCCGCCCCCAGCATCAGTTTCCAAACCTCCCTGGGCCACGAGAGTGGAACGTCCCAGTCAGTCTGATTGAGCCCAGCCCTCACACCTGCCTGAGGCTTCAGCTGCAGCCACGACCCGGCTACACACCGGAGAGGGAGCATATTTTCTGGATCAAGGACTTGAAATTTTCCACACATAGCCCTCCCGTGCGCAAGGGGAGAGCTATTTTACCGATAGCCCGGAGATGTATTTCTATGAATATTTATTGATTGATTTTCCAGGCTCAGCGGGGGAGCTGCAAATAAATTTAGTGCATTCTTTAAATAATTCTTTTTCTATGGGGCAAGATGTCATCTGAAACTTCTAAATAGGCATTTAATTAGCCCGGGTGTTGCCTCGGAACAAAAACCCCCGGCAAGAGCTTTGGGGGCGCACTGTATTGCAAAGAGGCCGTCGATATGCAAAATTGACGCGCGAGGGCCTTTGTTGGCGGCCCATTGTGCGGGCCATGCTTATGAAGACTAATCCAATCATAAATCGCACCTCTGCACCAATCAGAGGGCCCGGAGTTTCTAGCGAATGAAGCTTGAGTGGAGAACTTTGTTGAACTTCATTGTCAGAGCTGTCACTTTTCAAAGCGCCGGAGCGGGCGGGCCACTATAAAACCATCACCTCGCCCAGAGGACCTCGGAGGACGCGCGGACGCCCTAGAGGGATCGCGACTTGGAGACGTTTGCTAAGCCCGAGAGAAGGGTACCGCGGGAGCGGGAGGGGCGGGAAGAGAGGCGTCCACCCTCGGCCGCTGGAAGAAGGCTTCCTTCGCGCGCCCGCTCCTGCCATGATGTTCCCCGGGCTCCTCGCGTCCCCCGCCGGGTATCCGAGCCTCCTGCGGCCCACGCCCACCTTGACGCTGCCCCAGTCCCTGCAGTCCGCATTTGCTGGCCACTCTAGTTTCCTAGTGGAGGATCTGATCCGCATCAGCCGGCCCCCCTCCTATCTGCCCCGCAGTGTGCCGGCCGCCAGCCTGTCACCCGCTAGGCAGGGGCCCCCCGCGGCCGCCGCCGACTCCGCGGCTTCCGACCTAGGTGACCTGGGTTCCCCGGGTACCCCGGGCACGGGCAGCCGGCGCGGTAGCTCTCCACAGACTGCGGTCTCCCCTGCCAGCGAGCCCACGTTTCTGAAATTTGGGGTGAACGCCATCCTCTCCTCCACGCCCAGAACAGGTAAGTGAAGGCCGGGCGCAGAAGGCCCCCTTAGATGCCTTCAACACTCGGTTTCCTTTGCGGAGTGAATACTTGCGCGCACAGCAAGGCACTGACACGCGCGGGAAGCCGGAGCCGCCACGTCGGGGCAGAGGCGGGAGGAAGAGCCGCGGCGTGCCCCGCCCTCGGCATGAAAACGAGCCCTCGGCGCCTGCGTTTCTGCTCTCCCACCCCTTGCAGTCCCTCCAGTCAAGACGATACATTTACTGAACTCGCTAGTGCCGTGGCTCTACCAGTTTCTGTCTTCCCTGCCCGGTTCTATCTGTCCTCCAAGAGGCCAGGGTGCAGATTAGGGGCGAGGGAGGCAGCGCAGAGGACTTCTGAGGGAAAGAGCATTTACACGGATGAGAGAGCGTTAGGAAGATGTGGTTTGCTCTGTCAGTGCGTTTGGAAAAGAGGCCTTCGGAACCAGCTGAAGTGTCCATCAGCTCATGTGTTCGATGTGCAACGCGCTGCCCAAGTACGTAATCAAAGCAATCAAATTCTGTCTCTCACTCCAGAAACACCCCCCGCCTTACTCCAGAGCCTCCCGCCGAAGACATTCGCCTTTCCCTACTTCGAAGCCTCCTTCCAACCTTTCATCAGGTCCTCGTACTTCCCAGGTAGGTCCGCGTCCCTCTCCCCCGCGAGCCCGCAGCGTCGCTCCCTGCCCTGCGCCGTATTTCTCCGTCCACCCTTTGGGGTTACGCTCTGGTTCAGAGGTTGCGAGGCGTACAACATTCACGAATCCGTCGCGCCAATTTGATGCCCTATTTAGCACGAGCAGTGACTGCTTGACACTTTGCACCAATTCCCTGCTCTACAAATTAGCAAGAATTGTCATGGTCCCAATTTGAGGCGGTTCCTTTCCCGGCGAGGAGCTGTTGGCATCCCTTCACGCCGCCGTTTTCCCACAGCGTCGGTGCGCTCGGCCACGATTCCCCACAAAGGCTTCAGCACCATGACCAATTGGTCAGCTCCTCCAGGCAGCCACACACAGACCGGCCCTCGCCCCTCCACGCCGCCGGGAGACACCTACCAGCCGGGGCTAATTTCCCTTTAAGACTCATTCAGGGCTTCGGCTTTTCACAAGACCACATGGGGTGCCCTCTTGTGTGGGATGCCATGGGTCGCGGGAGAGGGGGGCTAGAGCCTTCTCTAACCCCCACTTTCTACTTCCCAGCCCAATCTTCTAACCCCTTTTCATACCGCTTCCAGATACCAGATACACACCTCTGGCCATACTTTTTTTTTCTTTTTCTTTTTCTTTTTCTATCTTTTGAGATAGAGTCTCACTATGCAGTTCAGGCTGGCCTTGAGCTCACTTTTGTAGCCCTGGCTGGTCTTGAATGCGCACTGCCTCAGCCTCCCAAGTCCTGGGATTACAGGTGTGCGCCACCTCGCCCGGCCTGGCCATATCTTTTTAAAGCGCATTGTGCTTGCAAAATAAGAAAAAGCTGGCGAGAGTTGTGTAGCGGGTCCCAGTTGAACGGAGAAGCACCTTAAGCCATCTGCGGGAGGTTTCCATACTGAAAAGTCACTGGTCAGAAGCTGTGCAGCTGATCCAAACTCCGAGGGACAAGGGAGGGCCCCTAGAAAGAGAAGAGAGATCCGGCGTGGCGTGGCCGGCGGGGGATGGGCAGAACCCGAGTCCCTCTCAGATATCCGCCCAAGAAGGGGCACCGCTGATTTTTTAAAGGGGAATGGAGAGCTCCCGACCCCCCCCCCACGCTCTTGCTCCTGCTGATCACGGAATTTGCTGCTTTTCTCCCTCGTCCCGATGCAATAACAAAAACAACCCGAGCTTTATAAATAGCTTTTCATGTCCTTTTAATGGGAGCGACTGGAGCAAGAGGAGCCCTTGCCATCAGTATTCTCCCGACGGTCTTGGCCTGCAGTTGTGTTTAGTTTGAAAGTGTAAATCTCTTTTGTCCCAGTAATATATGGCTTTCGCTGCTTGTCCGCAGTCTTTTTCTGTTAGTTCATTACTACACAATTACCATTCACGCTTCATTAGAGTCTCTGTTTCTTTTTGTTTTTTTCTTTTTCTCTCCCTTAAAGCGAAACTCTCCCCCTTTTTACCATGCCAATACCCGTTGGGAAGCGGGCAGTGTGCTAATTAGCTGCCACTTTTCATGTATTCGGGTGGAATTCTTTACATTTTGTGGGGGAGGGGAGGAAAGATTAATATTAAAAAGATGAATACCGATTAGATTTTTAAAAAGAAAAAAGAATCCAAAGCGGATTTTCCTTTCTCTGTCTCCCAAACCAGCGCCGTATCTCCTTTACATTTAAACCATGCAAAAGCCGCCAAGGTGATACAAGTTTGGAGTCGGGTCCAAGAGAGTGGCCTCGGCTATTTTATTTTTACACTCGCTTTTTTTCTGATGCTATTTTAAGAGGTCCACACAGGTTAGTTTCCCTGAGACCCATGAATGGAGAAACGCAACAGGCAGTTGTTGGGGGCCGGTTCATGGTTTTTCTCTAATCCGGGTTTGCACGGTTGAAAGGCGAAATTATTTGGGCAGAAAGCGCCCTTTCACAGTTGTGGGTTGTAGGTTTGTGGCCGGTTCTCCAGGGTGAGAAGGTGGGGGTTAAGGAGATGAAGGCACCCGAGAGGAAGCAGGAGCCGAGCTCGGCCCCGGGAGCTGCGGGCCCTCCAGGGGGCCCGGAGCCTCCCTCGCACCGCCTCTCCCTGCCGCCTGCAGCTTCCTCGGGCGTCGTGCCTATCCCGGGAACGTTCTCGTGGCCGCTCGCCGCCCGCGGGAAGCCGCGCCGCGGGATGCTGCGCCGCGCAGTGTTCTCCGATGTGCAGCGCAAGGCTCTGGAGAGAATGTTCCAGAAACAGAAGTACATCAGCAAGCCCGACCGCAAGAAGCTGGCGGCCAGGCTGGGCCTGAAGGACTCGCAGGTGAGAGCGGTGGCACCGCTGAAACTGCGTGGACCCATTGCGCAGAGAGGGAAACTGAGGCCAGGCGCAGGATGCTTGCTCACTTGGGCTGGGTGTCCGAGCGCAGGGGAGGAAGGGGTGAGCCTAGTGGAAATCTGGCAGAGCGGCAGCAGTCACTTCTAGGGGTTCAGAGGGAGGGGCGGTGCCTCTCTCCACCCAGCGCCCTGACGCGTCCGGCACTTATCAGCTTCCCGCGCTCCTCCTCTCTTTCACCCCGCGCCCCAGGTAAAAATCTGGTTCCAGAACCGACGCATGAAGTGGCGAAACTCCAAGGAACGCGAGCTCCTGTCCAGCGGGGGCTGCCGCGAACAGACGCTGCCCACCAAACTCAACCCGCACCCGGACCTCAGCGACGTGGGCCAGAAGGGCCCCGCGGACTACGAGGACCCCGACGCTTGCCCTGGAAGCCCCAGGCCGCGCCTGGCCTTCCGCGCGTCCCCCGACCCCCGGCGGCCCTCGCCCGCGCGCTCGGGCAGTCCCAGCAAACCCTCGGACTTCTCTGACTCGGAGGACGAGGGCGAGGACGAAGAGGCCGAGGAAGAGGAGGACGAGGAGATCACCGTGTCCTAGAAGCCCCTCTGGCCCCAGCCTGATGCGTTGGGAGATGGGCGGCCGGGACCGTGTTCCCAGCCTGGACGCTGTGTCCCTGCCAGGGCTGCAGCCATGCCTTCCACAGCGCAGCCCACGGCACTGGCATCGCGTCCGGCCTTAACTCTACCCGAGGACCGCGGCTGCTCCTTTCTGCTCCTCGCAGGCTACCGGAAACCGTGCGAGGAGGGGGCCTCGCCGGCACTGGCGGCAGGACAGCTAGAAGGCCTACAAGGCGGGATATCCTAGGGAGGAGGACACAGAATTGGGCGCCAAAGCACCAAGCACAACTCACTCCAAGCACCCTAGCTTCTTTCTCCTCCCTGTCTCAGGTAGCCAGGGTCCTTCCCACCGGGGTTCCCTTGGAAAGCGCAAGATTTTTAAAACAGAATGAAGCCTGTGCCTTTGGTCTAAGAGAAATGCTAATAATGCAGTGTTTTCTTTCCCTACTTTGTCTGGGAGCAACCAGAGAGTTCTGTTTTTAGGAAGAAGAGTCCTCAACTTCTATTTTGTTTGGGGTGCTTATTTGCTTGTTTGAGACAGGGTCTCACTATGTACTCTGGGCTGGTCTTGAACTCACTATGTAACCTTGGCTGGCCTCAAACTCCTGGTGATCCTCCTGCCTCAGCCTCCCCAGCACTGTGTCACCATGCCTGGCTGTTGTGTTTCAAAGTTTTTCTCTTTAATTTCTGCATGCACCAAGCACTGAGGCAGTGTCCCAGAGCTCAAAGCCAGCAAAGGCCATGATGTAGACAGACAGAGGCTCACCAGCCTCATTGATATATTTTTTAACAACTCAGCTGTCTTTGCACAGCTTTTAGGAACTGTACACTATTTTGTACATATGTTTTGTATGGATATTTTATAGCAGGTTGTTGTGAATGAATATGAAAGATTGGCTAGATTGCTGTTCTCTCTTTTGCAAGAGAGACTTCTTTCAAGTCTCTAAACTTTGAAAAAAGTAGCCCTTTAATTGCATAACTTATAAAGAAATCTTTTGTATTTTTACCATGTACAGATTTTTATATATGTATATATGTATTAAATAAACACACGTCCAATAGAATGTCAGGGGAACACAGTGGTCATTTGTTCACAGAATGGGAGGGCCAGAAAAGAGGGAATGAACTTGTGTGGCCCAAGGGCTGGGCTTTACAAAAAGTAAACTGAGGCTCAAGGCCCAAGAGAGAGAACCTCATGCAAAGCTGCCCAGCAGCTGGGTGGCCATGCTGGAAGCAGACATCTCTGGCCCTCCGCCCAGCGCCTTTTCTTCATTCCTGGATTCTAAGATAACCATAGTCGCTATGTGACAAGACAAATATCACCCATAATGTGGTACTACAAAGTGTGGCTTCCAAATAGCTTCCCTTTACTTCAGACTGAGAAGGTGGGCTGCAAAGAAATCGCAGGTCAGGGATTTGGCCAGATGGTGTAGGGGTTTTTCCGTGACCTTTCCGAGGGACATATCCTAGTTCCCAGGGAGTTTTGATGCTGGTGGAGTGGTCCTTGGACCCTTTGTGTATGGCCGGGTTTTCATGATGCTCTGCACAGTCACATCACAGAACAGGAGCCCAGGAACACACTCTTCATATGCGAAATGAAAGCTCTTTATAGACTCATTTTCAGCAGGAATCATTTATATGAGCTGCAGTCTCAGGAGCTGAGAGCTTCAGGTTAGTTTGGCATCCTGGAGAGAGCCGTCCTGATCTTTGAGATGTTGGTCTTTGCCGCATCAGCCACTCAAACCCATGTTTCTTTGTGGCCCTACCCTGCAGCCTAGGCTAACAAAAAACAGTCAGGCTGGAGTTTAGACAGCAGGAACTGAGGTAGAGAGGAGAGTGTTTCCTACCTCAGTGACTCTGCTTTTCCTCGTGAGTGAAGTCTCCTCTGTGCTAAGTCTCCTTCCTGGCTTGTTCCTAGCATTGGTGACTGTCGCCTTCCTCGAGGTTAATACAGGACCCTGACAAACTGGAGGAACACTTTTTCTCATTATTTTCATAGTGAGGTTCAAGAAATTTGCACATTTCTCTAAGCTAAGCAGAGCATGCAGCACAAGGTTACGCCTTCCAGGGAACATAGCAGGAGCAAAACTACACTATTATATGCACAGGATGAATTAGACAAGGTTGCTAAGAAAACTCAAAAGGTTTTTGACACTGAGGATAGCAATATGTAACACTAAAACTGTGCTTGGAATGCCTGTCGTTCTGGCCTTTTAGATGTGTGCTGCTTCTAATATATCAGTTACTGTTATACTCTCTCTCAAGTAAATGGTTGGTTTACAAGAAAACAAAACAGAGTATTAAATGAGAGTAAGGGACTAAGAAAAATGCCAAAGGATGGACAGGCTAAAATTTGGTGCATGCTTATATTTCTAAATACTTGTGTAAAAATGTGTAACTGCTTTCATCACACTCCATGCAGATGTATTAGGGAACTCTTGACTTGCACGAAGCAGCCTGCTTCCCACTTCCCCTGCCAGTGCTTGGGTATTCAGAGATGTAAGTGCCCTCCTTCCAGCTCAGGTCAACTGTCCCGGCCACCTCCTGCTCTGCCAGGCCCACTGTGCGTTCTGAGAGTCAAGAACTAGTCTCAGGCCTGAGTGAGGGTTAGTGCATGCATCTGGAGCCCAAGCCCTCAGGAAACACCCCCAGGCCGTTGCAGCACTGGCCTCAATAGCAAGAAGGCAGAGGGGAAAGCAACCTATCTGTCCTTCATGTCCGTGAAGGAATAGCTAACCACGGCGGTGCTTACTTACAGCAGAATATAGGGTCATGTGCATTTCCTAGTGGACATTAAACAAAGTCTGTGTCTTACAAAAAGACTGGTACTGGATGATTGCACTATGCAAGGTACCAAAAATAGTCAAGCTCCAAAAGAACAAAAGTACAACTATGGTTTCCAGTGGTTGACAGAGGGGACATGAAGTATGGCCGCTCAGTGAGTGCAGTTGTGTGTGGTGAGGAAGTTCTCCAGACCTGCTGCACAGCCACGTGTGTCTAGCAAAAACACAGTGCTGAGTGTTATATATTTTTATGCTATACTAAATTGCTCTTTAATCTTTAGAAAGCAAACTGGAAAAATAGCTCACATAAAAATCCATCAACAGTCATTGTGATGATAGGTGAGCAATGGCTTTCTTTTTTTTTTTTTTGTGATACCAGGGATTGAACTGAGGAATGTCATTGTGAAAGAGTGGGGGGTACAAGCGCCACACTGGCCCCAGAAGCCTGGGCACACCATGCCAGCCCCACAACCAGGCATGGTGGTACACACCTGTAATCCCAGCACTGGGGAGGCTGACACAGGAGGGTCACTACACATCTGAGGAGCATAGTGAGACCCTATAGCAAATAAATTTAAAAAATTTTTAAACAAAAACGTTATAGGGCTGGGTGTACTGGTGCACGCCTGTAATCCCAAACCTTATGAGGCTGAGGCAGGAGGATCGGTGTGAGTTTGAGACCAGCCTGAGCTACAAAAGTGAGCTCAAGTCCAGCCTGAACTGTATAGGGAGACCCTGTGTCAAAAAGACAGAAAGGAAAGAAAGAAAGAAAGAAAGAAATTGAAAAAGAAAAAAAAGAAACATTATAGTATATAAAATATTTTTCAAATGTTAACAAAAGTTAAGAAAAAACAGAAAAGGAAAAGACTGACAATCTTTTAATGTGTGTGCTGCCCCTACACACCCATGAAAGGGGAAGCCATCGAGACTACTTAAGGTCATTCCCTAACTATCTTGCCCCACGTAGGACAAAGCCCCTTACATGCAGTCTAAATCATCAATCCTCAAATTTTGGTGTGAAGATCCTTTTGTACTCTTAGACAGCACTGAAGGCCTAAACATTTTTTTTGTTGGTTTATGTTTTTTTAAATCAATATTTACTATAAAAAACAAAGAATGAAAAATGTTTAAATATTTATTCATTAATTCATTTTCTTTCTTTCCTTCTTTCTTTTTCTTTCTTTTTTTTTTTTTTTTTTTTTTTTTTTTTTTTTTTTTTTTTTTTTTTTTTTTTTTTTTTTTTTTTTTTTTTTTTTTTTTTTTTTTTTTTTTTTTTTTTGTCTTTTTGAGACAGGGTCTCGCTATGCAGTTGAGGCTGGTCCTGAGCTCACTTTTGTAGCCCAGGCTGGTCTCGAACTCACACCAATCCTCCTGCCT
>PVJA010035401.1:0-10336 GCA_004027025.1 Myocastor coypus | reverse complement strand
ACCACCACGCCCAGCTTCAGCTCTGTTTTGCTACAACCCCTTGGTCTGTCTGGTGTCCTGAGGGGCCTTTCTCCCGGTGTGTAGCTTCATGGATGTCAAGCGCCGCTCATCTGGATGCTGTTGGTTTGCTGAGTCATGCAGATGTCCCGGGAGTTGGCTCCGTGCGCACTACGAAACATCACGCTTGTTAGTATTGCCACCCACCCCCCCTGTCTGTAAATACTGAGAAACTGTCACACCTATAGCAGCGCATTCCAGCCTTCCCCAGGTCCGGGCTTTCGTCGAAGGCTCAAATTTGATGACTGAGGGAAATGCTCAGCTTTGTCTTGCAAGTAGCAAGCCGACTTCACTTATTTTTTAAAAATACCTATGACAAACTCAACTCTGAGAAACCATGGTTTTCTGTTTGTCTTTTATTATTATTCAGGTAAAAATGGAATTCCAAGCCCAGCACAGTGGTGCACACCTATAATCTCAACACTCTGGGAGGCTGAGGCAGGAGGATCACAGGTTCCAGCCCAACCTGAGCCACATGGTGACTTAGCAAGAAGACCTTGTCTCAAAATATCTACCTATTGCGGGGCCAGGGAGATAGCTCTGTGGCACAAGTGCCTGCCTCGAAAGTGCAAGGTCATGAGTTCAAACTCTGGCCCCGCAAAAAAAAAAAAAAATCAATCTACCTATCTGTCTATTATCTATCTATCCATCTATCTATCTAGATATCTATCTATCCATCCATCTATCTGTCTATCTTATCATCTATCTATCTATCTATACCTGGGATGGAACTCATGACCTTGTGCTTGCTAGGCAGGCACTTATGCTGCTGAGCTAAATCCTCAGCCTCAACGTCTCTAAATGGGGCTGAGGATGTAGCTCCGTGTGACGGCTGTGAGTCCAACCTGGAGCAACACCAAAAGAAAGGAGAACGGATTTCTGTGTTAGAATGGCTAGTTCAGGTGCCACAGTGCTGTCACCTCTCCCCTCAGGATGCCACAGAAGGCGTTGCGCGTGCTTCCCCTTTCACCTTACCCAACGTGAAAAGGGTCGTATGCCCCATGCAAAGGTTGCCATGCGTCCTACCACTGGCTTCCACTGCCTCATCAAGCACGTGGACCGGGGTGGGTGTGACTGGGAGGGCCCTGGAGACTGCAGTGCCTGCTCCTAGCGCTTGTCTTGCTTTGCTCTTAGATGCGTTAGCAGCGTTGCTGCCTTATGCCTGCGATGCCTGTCTCATCCATGCAGCGGCTCCAGGATATACCGTGAGATTCCGGGAGGCACTCAGCGCCCGGCACGCTTCCGCGCCGCTTCCGGTGGTGTCGACCACTGAGGCAGGACCAGCCCTTCTCTGATGACTTCCTGGGGCCAGTGACAAAGTGATGCAGGCAGCACAGCAAGTCCAGGCTGCTGTGCACGTAACCAACCTCAAAGCGAGGTCCTGCTCTGCAGAGGGTCACTGCCTGTCTCTGGTGAGCTCTCCAGCGCACGGAAGTGGCGCGGTCTCGACTCCTCCGCCAGACTTCTGCTCAAGCGGGCAACCATGTTAATGCGCTGCTCTGCTCACAGACCGCGTGCAGGGCTTTCTTGGTCTCCACGTCGCCTCTGCTCCCCCAGGGACCCTCCTGAGCGCTTGCGCCGCAAGATGCTGCGGTGCTCCCTTCTTTTCTAGCCTGAAAGTTGCAGTAATTTGTACTTTTTCAGTTTGATTCGATTCCTTTCAACTCTGAATGGTTAGTCTCAGAATGATCCTATTGGTCCGGGTGAGGCTCAGTGGTGGGCGCTTGCCTGGCATGCTCAGGGCCCTGGCACCCTTTGCCAGCCCTGAAGGATAATAATACTGGTGAGGACAGTGAGGGTGATGATAGTGCGTTAACAGCATGCCATCGTCAGAGCCATAGTGTGATCCAGACAGATTCCGCGAGGCCTGAAGGTGAATTATTAATACCAATGAAAGGCGGAGAAAGATAATTTGACCTATCTTCTTTCAGTTCCATGTGGGTTTCAAGTATTTTTCTCTTCTATGGGCCAAAGAAATCTCTATACCACTTTCTTTCTCTCACTCTTTTTTAAATTACCTTCAGAAGCAGACACTGTAGTTGAGGCTGAAATATTAATTTCCTAGTCTCCTTTTTTTGTATTGTAGGACAGGGTCTACAGGGTCCACAGGGTCTACAGGGACTCACCACACAGATCTGGCTCAGTGATTCTCCTGTTTTCAGCCTCCCAAGTGTGAGGTTATAGGTGTGCACCACCATGCCCAGTCTCAATCTTCTCAGAGTGCCCTGGGGGTGGGGCGGCATGAAACTCAGGGGATCGAACCCCAGCAGCTATGCTCTGCCTAGCCAGTGCTTTAGTCTGCTGAGCTATCTGGCTGGCCGTCTTGTCTCCTTTATAAAGAGTAACACTCTATCCTTAAATATAGGAAAACTGTTTTAAGATAGATTTTATTTCAAATATATTTTTTATTTTAATTTTTTAATTTTTTTGTTTTGTTTTCTTTTGTTTGTTTGTTCATTTATTTATTTTTATGACCAGCTCAGCCTGCCCTGAGGGCAGGGCTGGTGCAGCATGTGGTGCCTGGAATCAGAACTGCGGTCCCTGCAGCTGCCTAAGTTTTCCTAAGCAGGTGCTTTAGACCACTGAGCCATCCTGCCGGGCCCCATCAAATGTATTTTTTATATTTTAAGATAAAATATAAAATTATAAAATACTGCAGTTTTAGTTTTGGGGGGGATTTTTGTTGTTGTTTGGTTTGATTTGGTTTTGTGTTCAGGGATTGAACTCGGGCCCTTGTGCTTGCCAGGCAAGTGCTTATTTTACCGAACTGTCTCCCTGGCCAGTTCTACAATCTTGATGTCTGAACACAGTTAAAAAGTTGAAAATATTTCTCAACAAGACTGCAAAGACGACTTGGGTTTCTGCACCGGCTCAAAGGAAATGTGGAAAATTCCAAGTTAGCACTCACGGGACAGCTGAGTGTGGATGTTAGAGCAGGTGCAGTAGCGGCCCGGAAGCCCCAGCCCCATGGAGGAGCTAATCTCTACTGCAGCACAGTGCGGACAGTCCTGGGACGCATGACGCCTGAGCACACATCCATGGACAGCCATCAGAGGAAGGCATCGCCCACGTGTGGCCTCTGGGCAGAAGTTTTGCTGCAAGCCTGGGGCTTCACGCCCTTCCTTCTCCCGCTCCTGCGGCCACTGCAGTGATGCTCCCTCCATCTCCATCCTTGGGCAGGTTGCTCGCACTAGAACCTGCTCCTCCGCACTGAACGTAGCCAGCACCACGGGCCCCGCAAAGGCTCCCTATGCAAGCTCTCTCCTCAACGTTCACCTCCAGCCACAGCCTATTTCCTTTCTTTCTTTCTCTCTTCCTTCCTTTCTTTCTTTCTTTCTTTCTTCCTTCCTTCCTTCCTTCCTTCCTTCTTTCTTTCTTTCTTTCTTTCTTTCTTTCTTTCTTTCCTTCCTTCCTTCCTTCCTTCTTTTTCTTTCGCGGGACCAGGGATTGAGCTCACAACCTTGCACTTGCCAAGCAGGCACTTGTACCATGGAGCTATCTCCCTGGCTTCTCTCTCTCTCTGTCTCTCTCTCTCTCTTGCATGCATGAAGTACAGGATTTCACTACACAGATCGGACTTGTAGTGATCCCTCCTGTTTTTCAGCCTCCCAAGCACTAGCATTACAGGTGCACTCCACCACACCAGTTTCAATCGCCCTTGCTCTGCACCCTGGCAGGCCAGAATCGAACCCCTGGCCCTTGTGTCTGCCTAAGCAGACACTTCAGTCTGCTGAGCTATCTGGCCAGCCCTAGCCCTTCAGCTTCTCCACGGTGTCTGAGTGTCAGCCCTGCCTCTGTCCTCTGTTCCTCCCTTGTGTCCCCCGACATTCTGCCTTTCATTCCCTGTCCCTTGCTGCCTCTACCTCTGTGAGCCACCAGGTGACCCTTCTCCCCACCTCTCTGCTTCAGGCAACATCCGCACCATGAGGACCCCCAACCTGCCACCCAAGTATCTCTCTTCATAGCTCCAGACCTGGCAAACACCAGTCTTTGGACACCTGCCCTGGAATGTTCCTAAAACACGCCGAATCCCAGAAGCCCAGGAGCAAATGCCATGACTCCAAGGTATAAAACCTATTCAAACAAAGCAAAAGTGATTCTTTCTCCAAATCCATTAAACACCTTTCTTTTCTTTTCTTTTTTTAAGAATTTATTTATTTATTTATTTATTTATTTATTTATTTATTTATTGTTTCAGAACCTTTGTTTGTTTATTCACTCATTTTTATGGCCGGCCCAGCCTGCCCCAAGGGCAGGGCTGGCGCAGCATGTGGTACCGGGGATCGAACCGTGGTCCCTCAAGCCGCCCAAGCTTTACCAAGCAGGCACTCTAGACCACTGAGCCATCCTGCCGGCCCCCTCACCTTTCTTTTCTTGCTCAAAAGCTAGACCCCAAGTGCCACTCAAAACCCACCTCATGGGACAACCCACCAGCCACAGCCTACGCCTGTAGGTGAGTCCCTAATAGAGTGTGGGTTCTTCTTACTGACAAGAAGAACGAGGCTTCTTCCTCTGTCTTTCCTTAGACAGCCAAAAAGAAAAGCCATCAATTTTTTTTGAGAAGCAGCCCATGGGGCTAGGTGGGATTGTTAAGATCTCACAGACATTATTTCTTTACATCCATGTGGAGGTCTGCCTGCAAGGCTCTCCTTGAAAGAAGAGCGACTGTCTCCATTTCGACTGAGCCTGACCCTATTTCCTCCTATTGACATGTACAGAGCTGGCTAGGACTTCTCATTACCCTTTCAACTGGCCTTAAGCAAGTGTGTGTGGATTGGTCTAGCTGAGGTGCTGCTGGTAATTTTTGTTTGTTTTTTTAAGTTTTCTTTCTTTTTATACTTACTTTTTTTTTTTTTTATTATTATGGCTGCCCTGAGGGTGGGGCTGGCGCTGCATGCGGTGCTGTGATTGAGCCATGGTCCCTGCTGCTGCTTAAATGTTCCTAAGCAAGTGCTTTAGACCACTGAGCCATCCCACCAGCCTCAGCTGGTGGTAATTTTTGAAAATGGCATGTGTTTCCCTGATAACCCACACATGCTGCTCTCCAAGATGAGCCAAGGTGAGACAGGGCAAAGAGCTAATGCTCCAGGCTGTCAACTGGGATCAAGCCTCGAGATAGAGGCTATCATTTCCTGGGGCTTGAAAGATTACACATCAGAGCTGAAGCACTAGACCCCTGAAATATTAGATACTATCTCAATAGCATAGTACAAATTAGTTCCTCTGTGTATCCTTTCTGAATATGGCAGAGGTAAATGCAGGCCACTTTCCTAGCCCAGCTCATAGTACTCACCTGCTTCCCACAATTCCCTTTCTCAGGCCACACCCCCCTCTCCACTGAATAAAACCGGGTACACCTCTGAGTCGTTCTCTTTGTTCCAGAAAGCCATCTTCATGGGTGGACTTAGGGCCCCTTGGCTCCTGAATAATTTTTTTTTTTTTATTTTGTCTTTTTGAGACAGGGTCTCACTATACAGTTCAGGCTGGCATTGAGCTCACTTTTGCAGCCGAGGCTGGTCTCAAACTCACACTGATCCTCCTGCCTCAGCCTCCCAAGTGCTGGGATTACAGGCATGTGCCACCATGCCTGGCTCCCGAATAATTTATATATATATATATATATATATATATATATATATATATATGCCTTAGTGTCTTTGTTTTTGCCATGGGTTGCATGGGGAGTGGTAGATTGGAATTAACTCAGTAGAATTCCAATAATATGTTTTGGGGATTATAAATTTAGACTTCTTGAGCCGAGACGAGAACCAGGAAGGGGCCCAACAATTGACACCCAACATGGGGCACATGTGAGCACATATCTATAAAACCATGGATATATTCAGGTTTGTTAAAAGAGGATTATGGATAATAATCATTTGCCATAACCAATTGGTTCTAAGACCTCTGTGATTGTAGCTTTGCTTAGGAACTGGCCCAGGAATGAGCTGACAAGCAGGTCATAAAATAATGACCTGTCTAGTTGGTGCTCTGATAGTTTTACATTCCTTTTGCAAAGGTTTAGGATTTTGAGAAATCAATTTATGGGGCTATCTTGCTTTATCGGGGTACAGCCCTGCAAGTTTTTCACAGAGCCTTTGCTTTCTTGATATTTCATCTTAGCCACCATCTTGCTAATGGACATACACAACTCTAAGGCTCCGAAGTAAGAGTGTCCCATTCTTTTAAGAGGTCTATGCACCATAGATTGACTGGGACGTGTGTGATAAATGGTGTTAGAATACCTTTCTGTCCATCAGGGCCAGTGTATGAAGGAGGCAGCATGCTCTGTGAGACAGACTGAGGAGACCCTAAGTGTATGACAGCTGTGACGGTGGGTCCAGTTGACCAAGCAGACAGCCGAGATTGGCTATTGATTACAGTGACATCAGTCAGTATAGTAAAAGATTTCCCTTTAAACTTAATGTCACAGATAGGCCTAGGAAATAAAATACTCTTGGAAAAACCAAATTATTTGCTTAAGGACTCATCCCTATTAGGTGCACATGTGGAGTTAAGAGCTGAAGTAGAAATTTCAGTGGGAATTAAATTTGGCTTTTTGGGCCAGCAAGATGGCTCAGGGACCTACAGCGCTTGCTTAGGCAACTGCAGGGACTGCCAGCGGGATCCCCAGCCCCCCCCCCCCCAGGGCAGGCTGAGCCGGCCATAATATAAAACAAAATAAAATAAAAAATAAATTTGGCTTTTCTCCCTCCACAAACTAAGGCAAGAAGCCACTGGTAAATCTAATTTTGAACTCTGAGTGTTTCTTCATATGAGGCACCTAAGGTCTCACCTTGTACCTATCCTGGTAGTGGAATTGTCATTTGTGTGATTTGAATTGGTGACAACTGGCTTAACTGGGTCCAAATCACTGGAGTACTGACTGTCCTTTGTTCTGTTATTGCTACAGGGCCCTCAGTTTGGGCACATGTTGGGTTTTTTTTGGTTTTTTTTTTTTTTTTTTCTCAGCCACAGTGTGCCATTTTTATGAAACTTAGCTTTACAATCTTTTGCCCAGTGATAACCTTTCATGCAACATGGACAGTGAATATTGAGTAAATCCACTGAGGAGACCTTTATCATCCACGGGCAGTGCTGGCAAGTGTTTCCTTGCTGCCACTATTAAAGCATTTAACTATGTCAAATTTATTAGCAAAGTGTTGGGCTATACCCTGTGCCACAAGTGCAGAAGCCTGGGTGGTAGACCTCATGTTCTAGTATGCTCGGATGTAAGTATATAAATCCTTTGTATGAAGTATTATGGCTAAGGCCCTTTTACAGTCCTCATTGGCATTCTCATATGCCAACTAAAGAATAAGTATTTTAGCTGCATTATTGTGCAAAATCTGCTTATGCACAGCTTCTTGCAACCTGGCTACACATTGGGTGTAAGTTTCACTAGGGCCCTGGAGTATCTGGGTAAAGGACTGGTTAGGTGCACCATGCTCTGGAACAGAAGCCCATGCACGATGTAGCAGCTCCTCCCATCGCATGAACAGGAGGGGTAGGGCACGTGCCCGGACCTTGAAGTCAGCACACTGCCCCGTGCCAGACAGCATTTCCTGCGCAACTGCTTGAAGGTTTTCACCCCTACTATCTTGATTACTCTGCCAGTTCCAAGAGGAGTGTCTTTAATTGTGATTCCAAAGGTAAGAACTGTGTCAATGACAGACGCATGCGAGTGAGTTATGTCACGTCACTTGGTGCCGTTCGGAAGCCTTGAATTATATTATCCAAGTGACCAAGTGTGTCAGGGCCTTGGACACTACTGTGTAACACACTCCGCCTTAATTCTTTCAAGAGCAGAGTGTTAACGGCTGAGTGAGATGGCACTGAGGGTGTTATGGATCTGTCTCTTCAAGGACAGGAGAGCGCATTATCTGTGGATGTAACTTCGTATCACTCTACTTTGGACTCTTTAAGGATGCCGAAGGAGGAGGTTCATTTTTAACCTGATTGTTCTGGGAGTCTAAGGGAGGGGCTGTAGGAGGTAGAAGGGTCGTGGGAAGAACAGTGATAGGACTATCTGCATTTTTAAAAAAGACTTCCTTGTTCTCTGGAAGCCCCTTAGGAAATTCCTGTTCTAGGTGACCCAGCTCTTTTGTTCTAGTCCCATCAGGGTTTTTCTCAATTATATATATATATATATATATATATATATATATATATATATATATATATATTTTTATAAGCATTGGGTCAGCATTGCTAGAATGCTTCATAATGGTAAAGCTGTTGCTGACCTGCATTTCTTCCTGGGCTCTTACACTGGAAGGACTGAATGGCTCCCTTGACCAGGCTATGTGTGGCTAGAGTTTGTGGGTGAATTTTTCTTTTTTGAGTTTTGGCTATATAAAAGCTTTCACCTATTTCATCCCAAACTCTGAGATCCAGTGTACCAGTTTTAAGAAAAGGAGGATAAAATATAGCTGTCTCATGGAGTAATTTAAAAACTTGCTTAGATGGCACCTTAATGCCTGCATCTTTTAACAGTTGTTTAATCAATAAACTAAATTCTTTTTCTTCTGTAGGAGGCTGCGGGGGGGGGGGGGATCACCCTGGCCCTGGCCCTGGCCCTGAGCTGGACAGGAGCCCAGCCGCCCTTGCTCCCTTTCTGCAGCACCTTGGGATGCGGCCAGTTACCTACAGTTTCAGGGACTCCGGAGTGGGCTGAAGGCTTCAGGTTTGCTGGCTTCAGAGCGGGCTGCAGGCTCCTGGTTCGCTGGCCACGACCTTGGGCAAGGAGCACTGCCTGAAGGCAGACAAAGCACTCCCACCTGCGGTAGAGGGGGCACGTGTCCCTCCCCATCCCTGCCACCCCATCCTAATTTTGCAGGGTCCACCTTGCCTAGAGATAGGTGACCCTGGCCCCAGCACTAACAGTCAGCGGGAGCAGCATGAGGAGAACAGTGCAGAGGCAGAGTTCCCCACCATCCCTGGGCTCCCAGGGACAGGAGCTGAGGCTGGGATCCTCTGAGCCTAGGTGCCCAGGAGGGTCCCTGGGAGGTGCCTGGCAGATCCAGCGAGATGCAGGCAGCCCTATGAGGTGCTGGGGCAATGCCCAGCATGCAGCAGGCACCAGGGCGGTGGAAGCCTGGGTACCACCAGTTGACTCAGGCAGGGAGCTGGGAGGCTGGAGGAGGACGCAGGGTGGACTTCTCTCCACCGAGGGAGTGGGGCCAGGCGCTCTCACTGCTCCTCATGCCACAGTAAGAAAGGATGCATTTCACAAGTTTACCTCAGAGTACCATGGCTTGGTTTTCACCAGTTCATGCAACAGGACAGGTCCTTCTGTTCAGGGTCCAGACAGGCCCAGGAGGGCAGCGCAGTGCAGAGCTCTTAGGACTGTCCTTGAGCCGAGGGTTTTAGACTCCATCTGAGAGTCCTCAGGATCCCAGCCCAGGAACGCTTGGGCCATGGTGCTGCGTCAGTGTTGTTCCCCCTGGGACGGGAAAGAGCAGCGCAGTTTGAGGCAGCGACCAATGGGGCCTAGCCTGAGGGCTGCAGGGAAGCAGTGGGTACAAGGAGGACCGGAAACGTGGGCAGCGTGGCCGGAACTTGGCATGGAGAATGAAGGATGACAGGAACGATGCAGAAGGCCGAGTGCCCCAGTGAGGTAAATGTCGGGTATGGGGGGAATCTTAGGCGGCCATGGGTCGCCAAATGCCGTGTGATTCACAGGTAGGAATGGGAGCCGCAGGCGGTGCGCCGCTCTCCAGCGTCCCATAGACCCTGCTGTGTGGTGCTCCACGGCTGCTGCGGAGGGAGGAGCCCGCCTGTCCTGAGGTGGTGCGCACTCATCCTACTTCTCATCCGTGCTCCAGGATCGAGTCACAGGAGTCATGGCCGGAAGTATAAGCTAACTTCTAGGGGTTGCCTCATAGAGGCAGCAGGGCGGAGTGGATATGGGGGATTCTGGCTCGCGCCCCACATACCCAGCAGTGCACAGGGCCTCCGGGGGGCAGAACATGAGCTGGGTGGCGAGAAGGCACGTGGTGCGTCCTCTCATGGGTAAGCCTTGCTGCAGGCATCTGCCCTGGGGACCGTTCAGGGACTGTGTGCATCCACAGAGGGGGGAGGGGCAGGAGGGAAGGGGAAGAGGAGGGACAGGAGGACGGATAGGAGGAGGGAGAGTGGGGAGGAGGGAGAGGAGAGAGGAGGGAGATGAGGATGGAGAGGAGGAACAGGAGGAGGGAGAGGAGGAGGGAGAGGATGGAGAGGAGGAGGAGCAGGAGGAGGGAGAGGAGGATGGCCAAGAGGGAAAGGAGGGAGGAGG
>PVJA010035400.1:0-21870 GCA_004027025.1 Myocastor coypus | reverse complement strand
CTGTGCAGTTCAGGCTGGCCTTGAGCTCACTTTTGTAGCCCAGGCTGGTCTCGAACTCACAACGATCCTCCTGCCTCAGCCTCCCAAGTGCTGGGATTACAGGCGTGAGCCACTTTTTTTTTTTTGAGACAGAGTCTCTGCATGCTGTTAAGGAGGCTGGCCTTGAACTCACTTGGTAGCCCAGTCTGGCCTCAAACTCACAAAGATCCTCCCACCTCAGCCTCCCAAGTGCTGGGATCCCAGGTGTGCATCGTTCACCCAGCTTCAAGCTTTGATATGCGAATAATTATTTTCGCTTGCAGATGAGACTAACAGTTTATCAAAGCTACATATCAAGAGTACCGAGCTGGGCATGGCACACCTATAATCCCAGCACTCCAGAGGCTGAGGCAGGAGAATTGGTGCAAGTTCAAGACCAGCCTGGGCTATAAAAGTGAACTCAAGACCAGCCTGAACTGCATAGTGAGACCCTGTCTCAAAAAGACAAAAAAAAAAAAAGACAGTACCAATTACATACCTGACTGGCTTTAACCTCTAGGTCAAACTGTCTTTTCACATGAGACACACTCAATGAAGTGCAAGAACATTTATTGAGGAACGACTGTGCACAGCATACCAGAGAAGAAGAGGGCAGGGGCTCATGAGCCCAGGGCTGCTGTGGGGAGTTGAAAGAGGCATCATGCACTTGGGAGGCTGAGGCAGGAGCATCACCCCAGAGTTCAAGACCAACCTGGGATATATAGCAAGATCAAGGCTTCTTGAGCAGACATCTCAGAAGATCTGAAGAATGTGCAGGATTCCAAGAGAGTTGGTGGGAAAAAGGTGGCCCTATCAGAGCTGAGGAAGGGCAGACAGAGTGAAAGCCTGGCAGCAGAAGAGGAAGCAGCAGCCACAGATTAGGTAGGCTCAAGAGCTCTGTGCAGGCCTCGTGGAGGAAGAGGTCTGGGAGCCCCCAGGGCACTGTGCAGGTGCAACAGAGTCGGGGCCACTAGAAGACCTGCCTCATGGGAGAATGGGCACTGCTGACGCAGCACAGGCGAGTACCAGAACTGAGTCCCTATGGGGCCCGGCAGGATGGCTCAGTGGTCTAAAGCGCCTGCAAGCGGCTGCAGGGACCACAGTTCGATCCCCATCCCCGGCACCACATGCTGCTCCAGCCCTGCCCTCAGGGCAGGCTGAGCCGGCCATAAAAATAAAAATAAATAAACAAACAAAAGTTCTAAAACAAGAAAAAAATTAAAAAAAAAAAAAAAAAAAAGAACTGAGTCCCTAGGCCATCTGCTAGTGCCCACGGCCTATGGCATTCATCTGTCACAGCCAGGGGGCCAGAGCACAACCAGCCCAAACCTGGCTCTGCTGTACTTTCTCCTGTAATTTGCCCCAGTCCCATAATGAGCAATGACAGGTCCAGGTAGAGCCCAGAACCAGAAATCCTGCCCCTGGGACACATAGAGCTTGGAGCTCCAGGTGGGTTACAGCCTAGGAGTGGACAGGGCCTGGATTCCAGCTGGCACAGAGCCTGTGGAGAGAGCCAGGCTGAGACAGGAGTTCTGCACCAGGAGTCCAAGGGTCCTATCATCCCCTGTGCAGAAGTGGTCCCAGTGGGGTCAGAGTGCGTGTGCAAAAAACAGACATGAGAAGGGCCTCCCTCTGTGGACCCAGGGCCTTCCTGGCCCAAAGGAGATTCTAAGGCAGGAGTCCAGCCCTTAAGTCTCCCTGAGCATCTCCCAGGTGATCTTGGGAAAGCTGAGAACAGAAGATTTCCCTGAGACACTTTTTTTGAGAGTGAAATGGAGGCTCTTTGCCCATGGACAGCGGACAGCGAGCCAGCTGGCTGCTCAGGACAGTCCTGCAGTGCTGACCCTAGGGGAGGGGCAGCCCTCACCCAGACAGCCTCAGGGCTGGGCCCCAGCTGAGCTGTAGCCTCCCGCCTGGGGAACTCTGAGCTCTTTGACACCCCGGCCGGCCGTCCCGCGAAAGCAACACGGTGTGGGAGGCCAGGAACCTGCCCTGAGAGCTCTTCGACTCGGGCCCCAGCGGATTCCCCCCTCCCCCACTTCTTCCCAGCGTCCCCTTCCTTATCCAGTCTCGGGCTGTGCCCTTCACCCCCTGGGAACAGCCTGCTGATTCTCTCCTAGGGACTGAAACAGCTGCCCTCAGGCCTAAGTCCTCACTGGAGGCCAGAGGTTGGAGAACCCCCGCCCAAGGACCCCAAGGCCCGCTGCAGGCTCTCAGCTCCCGGACACCGGCCGCAGGCCCGGGAGGGAACGCGGGGAGAAGCGCCGCTTTGGCGCCCTCCCGACGGGCGGCGCCGAGCGGCCTGCGGAGGGCGCTCTAAGGCACGAGCAGCGCGGCGTCGCGCAGGGAGGGCTCACGGGTGTCGCCCACGGCTGGGCGCGCCCTGCGTCTCTGCCGGGCCCTCACCTTTCGCGACCTTCTGTCTGTAGTGCAGGGCCTGACCCTCTGCGCAGGCGGAGGGTCCCGGCTTTGGGCTGGGCAGGAGGGGCTGCAGCCGGGAGGGCCTCCCCACCACCTTCCTTCCAAGCGCCGCAGGCAGGCGCGTTCTTATTCCTAAATACACACAGCCGCAGCCGGAGAAACGCGGAGTTTGCGAGAAGGAAGGGACGAGCGCAGGGTCCTTGGTCAGAGCTGGGGGCAGCGCCGCCGCCGAGGACGCCTGCGAGTTGGGGCACGAGCTGGCGCAGGGTCCCGGTATGGCGGATTGTGCTACGAGTAGGCAGAGGCGGAAAGGGCTGAAAAGGGAGAACTGGCAGCGGTCTGGGCTGATGGGGTGTGCGCATCCTCTTCCCGGGGTGCTGGCCAGGGCTCGAAGTGGTCGTCCCCTTGCCACCCCTCATTAACTCCTGCAGTGCCGGGCTAGCAGCCGCCGCCGCCAGTGTTTTCCGGGAGATGCGACACTCACTGTTTCTTCAACCTACAATAACTTTTTTTTTAAACTTTATGTTATGGCCGGGTCAGCCTGCCCTGGGGGTGGGGCTGGCGCAGCATGTGGTGTCGGGGATCGAACTGCGATCCGGCCCAACGCTACTGTTTCTGAAGCCAGAGGTCCCGCTGGGGTTGGGGCTGCGACGTGCTCAGCGGTAGGAGAGGGAAAACAGCCCCGCTCCGCTTCACCAGGCACTTCCTCAGCCCTAGAGGAGGGAGAGGGAGCTTGTTTCCTTGGACTGTGAGTTCCGGGTCCTCTGCTCTCTATAAGGGGACTAGGACTGAAAATGGACTCCTCACTGCTGATTCTGACGAATGTTGGGGTCCCCAGGAAGGGATGGCTATAAGGTTCCCCCTTGCTGGGCTTTGCTGTAAAGCCTTCCAGCCCCGGATTAGCAGCTCTGACCACGTGGACATGCAGGCCCGGGGCGGGGCGGGGCGGGGGGCTGGAGTGGGGTCTGCAGCTTCCCGGATCGGGGCTCAGGTCGACCGTCGACCCGGACACGTGGTGCGTATCCACTTCCCAACACCCTGTAACCCACCCTAATCTTGGGGAGATGGTGGTTAAGGCAATGCAAAAGGAACTGCAGGCCAGGAATGTTAGCCCCCAAGAAGGGACTGTGTAGTAACGCGTGGTGGTTCACGGCTGTGATGCCGGCACTCTGAAGGCTGAGGCGAGAAGATCGCTGGAAGTCCGAGGTTAGCTGGGCTACATCTTGAGTTCAAGGCCAGCCTGAACTGATAGCATGACCCAGTCTCAAAAAACTCTAGGATGGGGCCCAGCAGGATGGCTCAGTGGTCTAAAGCACCTGCTTAAGGAAAGCTTAGGCGACTGCAGGGACCGCGGTTCGGTTCGATCCCGGCACCACATACTTCGCCAGCCCTGCCCTCAGGGCAGGCTGAGCCGGCCATAAAAATAAATAAACAAAATTTCTGAAATAAAAAAAAAAAAAAAAAAAAAAACCTCTAGGATGACCACGAACGAGGAAAGAGTTTGGATAATGTGGAAGAACACGGGGTCTTGCGGTAGAAGCCACAAGATCCAACGAACTGTGGGGGTTCTGTGGAAGGACGACAGGGAGGGACATGGAGCAACAAGGGGAAAATCAGTAGGATTTCAGAGATCCTGGAGCAGAGGGCATAAGGCAGACGGGAAGACCCTAATGTGAGACTGAAAGGTCGTCCACCTCTGGCAACAAGTAGAAACAAAGGGGGAGTATGGTCCCTGCCATTGTGAATCTAGCCGCGGACGAGACTTTTCTCAAGCCGTCCCAACCCTCAACAAAAATGGCCACTGCGGGAGCCCGTCCAACGTCCTGTGACACTAGAGACAGAGGCTCCACCTTCATACGGGCCACTTGCCCTTCTCAAAAATGGTCGTCACAGCGTCTCCGGAATGGAGCCTCTCTAGATTCCACTTTTGATCTCGCTGGTTGGAGCTACGGGATGAGAGCTTCACCGCGCGGGACTACGAATCGCCGGCGGTGCCCAACGGAGCAGGTGATTCCCCTTCCAGTTCTCAACCCCGGGCTGGGAGTGTCGCAGAGAGCATTGATCTGGTGTATCCGTCCTGTGTGTCTCCCACGGTACCCACCCGGAACCGTAACCCTGATTCCCGCCGTGACCTGCACCAAGGCACATATCGGCTCAGGCCTGTCGCCGTGGGTTCCCTAGCTGCATGCCTGTGCCGGCGGGCGGAGGTTACTGTGCGTTTCCAGTCCTCCTACCTGCGCGCCACCTCCCGCATTGATGCTCCCGCTGGACTTTGGCTGGCGCGGTCCCTTGCTCCTCGTGTTTCCTCTGGTGTCCTTTGAGTCCTAAGGCTAGACCTGAGGGTTGGGGGAGAGTGGTGTTTTATGAAGCTGTCGGGATATGGGAGCAGGGAGAAGCCATGAAGACCTCGGTGTTTCCCCCTTGAGCACCTCCGCACCCAAAGGAGCAGCGGGTTGTTTCTCAGCTCGGTCTAACATGCCCAGGGGATCTCTCAAGCTCTCGCCTGTCTTCAGGACAGTGAGAATAGGGTAGGCTGGCTGCAGACAAAGTCTTGCAGAATGGAGTTGGGAGAGAGGTGTTGAGCACGTATGCCTGCAGGGAGGAGCTAACACAGACCTGGCTACTGAGTTGGCATCATTGGCAGTGCGGTGGTGAAGTGGGGTCAGACTGCCTGGTATGGTTTGGCCATTAACGTGCTCTGTGATCTTGAGCAAATTGATCACCAATTTCCTTTCAGACAAAATAATGTTAGAGGGCCTGGCGTGGTGGCGCACGCCTATAATCCCAGCACTTGGGAAACTGAGGCAGGAGGATCTGTGCGAGTTCGATACCAGCCTGGGTTACAAAAGTGAGCTCAGGGGCCCGGCGGGATGGCTCAGTGGTCTAAAGCGCCTGCTTGGGAAAGCTTGGGCGGCTTCAGGGACCGCAGTTGGATCCCCGGAACCACATGCTGCGCCAGCCCTGCCCTCTGGGCGGGCTGAGCCGGCCATAAAAATGAGTGAATAAACAAGCAAAGGTTCTGAAACAAGAAATAAATAAATAAATAAATAAATAAAATTCTTTAAAAAAAGAAAGATGAGCTCAAGGCCAGCCTGAACTGCATAGCAAGACCCTGTCTCCAAAATAAATACATTTTTAAAAGAGTGAGTTCGAGGCCAGCCTGAAGTGCATAGGGAGACTCTGTTTCAGAAAGACAATAAATAATAATAATAATAATAATAATAATAAAAAGGCTGGCAAGATAGCTCAGTGGTCTACTCCTGCTTAGGTGCTGGTGAGATGGTTCAGCAGTCTAAAACACCTGCTTAGGAAAGCGTAGGCAAGTGCAGGGACCACGGTTCAATTCCCAGCACCATATGCTGCATCAGCCCCACTCCTAGGGCAGGCTGAGCTGGCTATAGTTTTTTTTTTTTTTTAAGAATTTTTTATTTTATTTTTATTTTTTTCTTGTTTCACAACTTTTGTTTATTTATTTATTTTTATGGCTGGCTCAGCCTGCCCTGAGGGCAGGGCTGGTGCAGCATGTGGTGCCAGGGATCAAATCACGGTCCCTGCAGACACCTAAGCTTTCTTAAGCAGGCACTTTAGACCACTGAGCCATCCTGCCCGGCCCTGGCCATAGTTTTATTTTTTTTTTTATTTTTTTTTTTATTTTATTTTATTTTTTTTTGTCTTTTTGAGACAGGGTCTCGCTATGCAGTTGAGGCTGGTCCTGCGCTCACTTTTGTAGCCCAGGCTGGTCTCGAACTCGCACCAATCCTCCTGCCTCAGCCTCCCAAGTGCTGGGATTACAGGCGTGAGCCACCACGCCCGGCTGCTGGCCATAGTTTTAAAAAGAAATAATAATACACTGGGCATGGTGGCGCACACCTGTAATCCCAGCATTTGGGAGGCTGAGACCAGAGGATTGTTTCAAGTTCAAGACCAGCCTGGGCTACAAAAGTGAGCTCAAGGCCAGCCTGAACTGCATAGCGAGATCCTGTCTCAAAAAGAAAAGAAAGGGCCCGGCGAGATGGCTCAGTGGTCTAAAAGCGCCTGCTTGGCAAAGCTTGGGCGGCTTCAGGGACCGCGGTTCGATCCTCGGCACCACATGCTGCGCCAGCCCTGCCCTCGGGGCGGGCTGAGCCGGTCATGAGAATGAATGAATGGACAAACAAGGGTTCGGAAACAGGAATAAAAATAATAAATAAAATAAAAATAAATAAATAAATAAATAAAAACAAAAAGAAAAGAAAGGGGCCTGGCAGGATGGCTCAGTGGTCTAAAGCGCCTGCAGGCGGCTACAGGGACCCCAGTTCGATCCCCAGCACCACATGCTGTGCCAGCCCTGCCCTCAGGGCAGGCTGAGCTGGCCATAAAAATAAATAAACAAACAAAAGTTCTGAAACAAGAAAAAAATTAAAATTAAAAAAAAGAAAGAAAGAAAGAAAAGAAAGTTAGGGGCCCGGCAGGATGGCTCAGTGGTCTAAAGTGCCTGCTTAGGAAAACTTGGGCGGCTGCAGGGACTGCGGTTTGATCCCTGGCACCACATGCTGCGCCAGCCCTGCCCTTAGGGCAGGCTGAGCCGGCCATAAAAATAAATAAATAAACAAACAAAAGTTCTGAAACAAGAAAAAAAAATTAAATTAAAAAAAAAAAAAAGAAAAGAGTCAGGCGTAGTGGCGCACACCTGTAATCCCAGCACTCGGGAGGCTGAGGCAGGAGGATCAATGCAAGTTCGAGACCAGCCTGGGCTACAAACGTGAGCTCAAGGCCAGCCTGAACTGCATAACAAGACCCTGTCTCAAAAAGACAAAAAGAAAATAAAGTTAGACGATAATGTTAGTATCTATATTAGAGCATTATTGTGAGGTGTAGGGAAGGTAAAATGCTTTGAAGCCTGTTTGGGAAACAGTCAACAATGACAGCTTCACAGTCATGGTTCCTAGGCAACCCCAAGTGATGTCAGAATTGGGCTTTCGCGGGAGAAGCAGGTTCTGTGCCCTGGATCTGCAGTTTGAAAATTCCTGGACATTGTTTCATAGAAGCGATGCTGCTCAGGCTTCTTAGGAAACAGTGTAGTGTTCCAGATCCTCCCCAAGTTGGGGGATGTGGGGAGAGAAATATTAGGTGGAATGCTAATATTAGGAGGAGCAGAAGGACATGACCAGAGGACGGGCAGAAGGTGTGCAGGTGGGCAAGGGTAGAATAAGAGCTGTGGTAATCTTTGAAGCCAGGGAAATCCAAGAGCAAGAGGAAATAGGGTGGTTGCTTAGCTGACAAGTCAGCAGAAAAGTTCAGTATAGACTTTGGGGATGGTATGCAGTTTCCCAGTGTTAATTCACCAGCTCCCAGACCTTGGTTTAAAAAACAAAAAACTCAGAAGCATTGAAGCAGGTCTAGTGGCACATTTTTGTAATTCCAGTTCAAAGACAACCTGATCAGGTTGTAGAGACCCTGTATCAAAATAAAAACTAAAAAGGGCTGGGGATGTAGCTCAGTGGCAGAGTACCCTTGGTTTGGTTCCTAGAACAGAACAAACAAAACACAAACAAGGAAGCAAACATGCAAAAACAGACCCCCCCCCCTCGGGACTAGGGTTTGAACTCATGACCCTGCACCAGGCAGTCACTTGTGCCGCGGAGCTATCTTCCCCAGCCCCCCAAAACAGGCTTTAGCCATAGTGCTGGAGCGGCTTCTCTGGACAGTGGGCTTTGCTGCAGAGTTTCCAAGCCTCTGACATAGCTTGGGTGTGAGGGTCTCTGCAGGGGCTACCTCCGGGGGGGATTTACATGGTGAGATCTGGCATACTGGCTGAGCAGTTCAGCTCTTCCTCAGGCCTGTGGCTAAGGTTGTGAAGGAGGTGGGCATCTCTGTGGCTGGCTGGGCTTACTTGGTCCTGCTATCCAAAGTGGCTATTGCCAGGTATAGTATAGTGAGATCACAGCAAGTCTGAGCCAGCCTGGACTACATACCAAGTCTCTCTCTCTGTCTCAGTCTCTGTCTCTATCTCTTCTGGTTTTATGTATCTAGTAGAGTCTTGCTATGCAGCTCAGATTCGATTCTCCAGTTTCAGCCTCTCCAATGCTGGGATTATAGGTTTCTGTGGCTGGCATGGCCTGTGGTACTGGGGATCAAACCTGAGACTTTGTGCTTGCCTAGGTAGGCGCTTAGACCAATGAGCTATCCCTGTGGCCTGCAAGACCCTATCTCAATAAACAAAGCATAAAGTGACTCCTTTGGTCTCCTAGCAGTTCTGTGTTACCATTCAGGCCAGAGCAGTTGTGGTCACAGTCCTGGCCCAGTCCACTTGCAGGCCTTGATATCCACAGCCCAGCCCCCAGACAGATACTGAACGAAGTGACCTGAACTTATTACGCACCTCACCTGTGCTGGAACCCAGAGCCTCTTGCACTCCAGCTAGGTGTTTTGCCACTGAGCTGTCCACACAGCCCTGGCCTTAGCTCTTGGCTACCACAGTTAATGCTGGTGACTCCAGCTTCACCTTCATCTGTGAGGTGGGAAGTAACTGCTAATTGAATGCCTACGTCTGGGGTTGCTGACTGTGCATTGTTAATAAACCACAGATATGGTACAGTCCCACCCTGTCTTCGTGAGACAACTAGAAGAAACATTAAACATGGTCCCAATAATTCATTAATAGTAGCTGTGAAAGAGCCAGTGAAGTAAGGAAAAGAATAGTCTGCAGGGTGTGTGTGTGTGTGTGTGTGTGTGTGCGCGCGCACGCGCGCGCGTGTGTGTGTGTGTGTGTGTGTGTGTGTGTGAGAGAGAGAGAAAGATAGCAGTAACCAGAGGAAATCTAGAGGCACAGCAGAAAGCAGCCAGGGTACAGGACAGTGATCCAGGGAGCATGTGGCTTGTAATGAGGACAGACCCAGCACTCACAAGGCTGAGGCAGGAGGATTCCTGCAAGTTCAAGACCAGCCTGGGCTACAAAGTGAGCTGCATAGCAAAATTCAGTTTCAAGAAAGAAAAAAAAGATTTTAGGCATATCCAAAGGGTAGCAGGAACTGGGTAGCAGGAACATGGTTGCCCACATGTAGAATTACAGCACCCTGGAAAGCTGGAGCAAGTTTGAGCCCAGCCTTGGCGACTTAGTGAGACCTTATCTCAAGAATTGAAAAAGGGTAGGGAAGATAGCTCCGTGGGAAGGCCCCGGGCTCAATTATTAATACTGCCAGGGAAGGTTTTTCAAGGGGAAGAACTAAGTCTATAAAGACCACACAGCTCGGGTGTGGAGGGTAGGTCAATAGGGGAAAGATGGGAGTAAGGAAGAAGGGTTTAGAAGCTCCTGCAGGCAAAAACAGCAGAGTTAAGTAGAAAAGGAAACACACTGAGAAAGAGGGTGGTTGAGACTTGATGCGTGATTGGCCAGTGGATGGGGCGGGTGGTGGCAAGGGTAGTGCCCAGACCTGAGGCAGGAATAGCCGCATGCCCTTGCGTGCGTGTGGGAAAGGTGGCCCACTGTGGCCTGGCCCTGCATGCCTGTGGTGCTAGCACTCGGAGGCCGAGGCATCTCAAAACACAAGCATAAACAGACCCCCACCCCCCAACACCCCCCAAATGGTGGGGATATTGCCCCGGAGAAGCCAAATATTGGTATCCTTTGGATCATGTTAAATGTTGGGTGCCTGGTAGATGTCTAATGGCAGTGTCGGGGGAAAGAGAGGTACAAGTGTGTCGCTCTGAGGAAGAGGCTAGCCTACCAGATTGGCTCCTGGGGAGTGGGGGACTTGCTTAGTGCACTGGATGAGAACTTTTTCATCTTGTGGGTTTTTTTGTTTGTTTGTTTTTTGTTTTTTGTTTTTGTTTTTTTGTCTTTTGTCTTTTTGAGACAGGGTCTCGCTATGCAGTTGAGGCTGGCCTTGAGCTCACTTTTGTAGTCCAGGCTGGTTTGGAACTTGCACCGATCCTCCTGCCTCAGCCTCCTGAGTGCTGGGATTACAGGCGTGTGCCACCACACCCGGCATCTTGTGTTTTTGAGACGAGGTCTCATGTAGTTCAGGCAGGCCTTGAACTCACTGTATAGACCAGGTTGGCCTGGGACTGGCAGGCATCCTCCTGCCTCAGCTTCCTGAGGACTAGAATTACAGGTGTGCAGCAAAATACTTGGCTTCCATCTGAGCTCTTGCAGATCACAGAGAGGAAACAGAAGCAGTAACCTTGAGGCTGAAGAGGGCAGTAGGGAAGGTGACAGAGAGCCAGGAAAGAAATAGCTAGAGGGATAGAGGAGGGGCTGGGGAGACAGCTCCGAAGCACAAGTGCCTGCCTTGCAAGTGCAAGGTCGTGAGTCTGAACCCCAGTCCCGCAAAAACAGAGAGAGAGAGGAAACCTGGAGAATGTTCTAGAAATATTGGGAACTGTTAGGTGTGATCATGAAAAAGTGCTCTCCCTTTTGGTTGCTCAAAAGGCTGAACCTTATGAGACCAAAACCTGAAAACGTACTGGTGACCTGTCCCTGAGAAATGTTAGCATAGAAGTTGGACCAGAAGGAAGACTACAGGGAGAAAAGGGTAGAGTGGAGAATAATTAGGGAGGGTGACCAGTTTTGGTCGGGCCCAGATTGAAGTGAGAGCAAACACAGATGGAGGTGATCTGCAAGTTTCAGGTAGGGGTACTGAGGGGAGCTGGGCTCGGATGCACTGGGGTGAGTAGAAACTGGGGTGCCTCTGCACCTTCCACTTGGTAAGATGAACTGCCAGCTGCCATGGGTCTGGAGCCATCCTTACTGCCTCTGCATGCCTGACTCCCAGGCACAAACTTTTTTTTAGCAGAACCGGGGTTCAAACTCATGACCTTGCACTTGCCAGGCAGGCAACTGTGCCCCTGAGCTATCTCCCCAGCCCCAGGTACCACCTTTTGGGAGTCAGAAATGTGTAGATGGGGATGAAACAGGTTAACAAACAAGGGGGAGCCGGGCGTGGTCGTGCACGCCTGTAATCCCAGCACTCGGGAGGCTGAGGCAGGAGGATCGGTGCGAGTTCGAGACCAGCCTGGGCTACAAAAGTGAGCTCAAGGCCAGCCTGAACTGCATAGCGAGACCCTGTCTCAAAAAAAGACAAAAACAAAAACAAACAAACAAACAAGGGGGTGTGCGGTGGTACCTGCCTGTAATCCCACTGGGAAGATTGCTTTGAGTTCCACGTTTAGCCTGGGGTACAGAAAGACACATAGGGAGAGAGAGAGAGAGAGAGAGAGAGAGAGAGAGAGAGAGAGTGAGAGAGAGAGAGACAGAGAGAGAGAGAATCTACAAGCAGGTACTGAGCACCTGATAAGGACATACATTTTCAGGATGGCAGGCATGTAGTCAGGAAGACACTCACCGCTAAAGACCAGCCAGGAGGCTGAGGACTGGGGAACAAGGCAGGGGCGGGGGGTGGGGGTGTATGGAGCACTGGCAGGCGAGCAAGGGCCTGGCCTGTGGCCCTGTAGGCTGGAAGGCAGCATAAAGTCCTCCTGGAGGCCCCTGGCTGCTGAGGGGCAGGGACTGGGAAGGAAGGGAGACTCCATGAAAGACTCCTTCTCTCTGGGCCCCAGAGCCAGAAAAGCCCCTTTGTGCAGAGGGTGGGTGGCCTGTCCTGGTAGGAGAGGGGCTGTGCATAGTCACCTGTTCCTTGGGGTGCTGGACAATGGGGCTCCTTGTGGTTGGGCTTGAGGGTCAAGTGGCGCCCTCTGTGAAGAGATTCCTCAGCCAACAGGCCTGTGGCCCCACTACCTCAGCTTCTCACCCGGGGAATGGGATGGATGTAGGGAGGGGCGAGGCTTTCCACAGACACTGTGCCGCCCTGTCTTGGACAAGGGGTGGGGGGAGTGGCTCTGCTGGGAGGGCTAGCATCAACAGATGCCACATAGCTGGTGGGGAGCAGCTGCCTCAGGCCCGAGGAGTGGGACAGGCAGTGAAGACCAGCAGTTCCCCATCTTGTGTCCCTTCAGGCGAGGAACAAGCATGGAGCCAGGGGGCATCGTTGGTGCAGCCCTCCTCGCTTTTGTGCAAGCACAGCTCCCAGAGGCTGACCTCAGGTAGGGGCCAAGCTGGGGGAGGGGCACTGCAGGCAGCAGAACTCCGGCCCTTGCTGCCAGGAAGATGGGCAGAAGGCAGGGGGCCAGGGTCCTGCTGTCGGGAGGGTCTCGGTCTTAGGCTAGGTGGGGTTGCCAAGCCAGGGCTTGTCCTGTGTTCTTCCTGCAGTGGCCTGGATGAAGTTATCTTCTCCTATGTGCTTGGGGTCCTGGAGGACTTGGGCCCCTCTGGTCCATCTGAGGAGAACTTTGATATGGAGGCCTTCACTGAGATGATGGAGGCCTATGTACCTGGCTTTGCTCACATTCCCAGGTGAGCCCTGGCTGGGGCCAAAAGGAACCCCTCAGTGTGGGGCTGGGTGGAGGGGTCCCCTCATCCCTTCCTTGTCCTTCCAGGGGCACAGTAGGGGACATGATGCGGAAGCTCTCGGGGCAGCTGAGTGATGCTAGAAACAAAGGTGAGTGGGGGGCCCGGCGGGATGGCTCAGCGGTCTAAAGCGCCTGCTTGGGAAAGCTTGGGCGGCTTCAGGGACCACAGTTCAAACCCCGGTACCACATGCTGTGCCAGCCCTGCCCTCGGGGTGGGCTGAGCCGGCCATAAAAATGAGTGAATAAATAAAGGTTCTGAAACAATAAATAGATAGATAGATAGATAGATAGATAGATAGATAGATAGATAGATAGATGGATAAATAAGGTGAGTGGGGCCCTGGCACTGGGAGATTCGTAACCACCTCCCAGGGGACCAGCAAAACTGATGGCCTCTCTGACTCTTTAAGAAAACCTGCAGCCACAAAGCTCTTGGGTCCAAGGTCAGGTACCCATCTCCCCAGATCCCCTGCAACAGCCTGAGAAGCTCAAAGAAGAGACTGGTTCTCCTGCAGCAGCCAGGGATACCCAAGACAAGGACATGGTAAAGGTACAGAGGGGCAGCCTTGGGGGCCAGAAATGAGGAAGTGTGGCCTTGTCACCTTGTTGACCTTTGTGCTCACAGGCAGCTGGCCCTGAGGAGCTGCTGCCAGGCGTGGATGTGCTCCTGGAGGTGTTCCCCTCCTGCTCGGTGGAGCAGGCCCAGTGGGCACTGGCCAAAGCTCGGGGAGACTTGGAAGAGGCTGTGCAGATGCTGGTAGAGGAGAAGGAGGGCCCTTCAGCCTGGGATGGCCCCAGTCAGGTATCCACTCAGGCACCCCAACAGCCTTCAGCTGCCCTCCATCTCCATGTTAAGCCCGCATCCCTTTCTGTCCCCATCTGTTCTCTGATGGGTGCCAGCAGACCTAGACTAAGCTTCCTTTCCACAGGACCTGCCTCAGCGCCTTAGAGGTCCCCAAAAGGATGAATTGAAGTCCTTCATCCTGCAAAAGTGAGTCTGGGCGGGGGTGGCAGGACCTGTAGTCTTCCAGGACAGCAGGAGCTTCATCCAGTGGGTTTGGCAGGTATATGATGGTGGACAGTGCAGAGGACCTGAAGGTCCACCGACCCGTGGCTCCCAAGGAGGTAAGAAGGTTGGGGCAGCTGGGGACGTGCGGTGGGGAAGGAATGGCACTTGCTTCCTGCTGCTGGCTCCTCCCTTCCCCAACAGGCCCCCAAGAAGCTCATCCGATATATTGACAACCAGGTAGTCAGCACCAAAGGGGAACGATTCAAAGATGTGCGGAACCCTGAGGCTGAGGAGATGAAGGCCACATACATCAACCTCAAACCAGCAAGAAAGTACCGCTTCCATTGAAGCACTCCGGACTCTGCCTGAGCCACTGGGCTTAGGCCCCCAGGGTGCAGGAGACCTAGTGAGCCCAGGGGCTCCCTTTCTGTCTCCTTCCGTCTCCATCTGGTTCTCTACTTCCTTGCTCCAGATGTTAACTCACTCTTGGAGCTGTTCCTCAGGCATAGTAAAGGTGGCCAAGGAAGGTGTGTGTGCATTCTGCATTCTGGTCATTTCTGCCTCAGGGATGAGATATGTTGCTGTCCCACCTTACCAGCCCAGCTTCACATCCCATCTCTTAACAGGGTAGCACCAGACAAAAGAGGGCAAAAAGGTTTTTATTTGAGGTTCCAGGGTGGGGCAGGGCTCTGCCGTGAAGCAGAGGCCCCTACAGTCCAATTTCTCGGTAGTTTGGTGCCAGGTCCCACTACACAGTTCACCAGGATCCGCTGGGAGGAAGTTGGTCAGACCTGCAGGTTGACAAAGGGGGCAAAGCCTGCCATATCCTGCAGGAGTACCAGGGCCTGGTGCAGCGGTGGCTCCACGTCGATGTCCACTCCTCGTTTCCGCAAGCGGCTCAGGCTGGGCTCGGCCACGTGATGGCAGTGCCGGACCCTCAGGGAGCGCAGTGCGGGGCAATACTCTGCCAGTGTCCTGTGGGAGGAGAGGTGCGGCTTGGAGCCTGGGGCTCCCATGACATATCCCAGGTCTCTGAAGCCTCCTCTAGACAAGAGGGACTGGATGGGAAAGTTCCAGGAATCCGGGGCTTTCTGGGTCTATAAAAGGGAACCTGCGCCTCAGGTTCACCTAGCATGTAGAACTCCCTTGTTAAACAAGCTAGGCCCAGTCTGTACATGCTGGTGCAGTTTTTGAGTGTGGGCTTTCTGGCCCGCATAATCGTAGTGAGCTGTCAGTGCAGAGGGGGTGCCCTGTGCTGACGGCCGCCTGCCCACCCCACCCAGGCCCTGCACCTGATGCTGTCGCTTCCAACGCGGAGGCAGCCAGTGAGGTCCAGGTGCTCGAGGCGAGGGCAGTTCCGGGCCAGCTCTTGGACCGAAGTGTCGCCCACGTTGGCGTTGACCGCCAGTGAGAGGCTGCGGAGGCCGGCGCCGCGCCGCCGCGCCAGATACACGATGGCCTCGTCCTTGAGCTGGCGGCAGGCGGTGAGGTCCAGCTCCTCCAGCGCCGGGCAGCGGTCTGCGAGGCCGCGCAGCGCCAGTCCGTCCACCCAGTCGCAGTGCGCGAGCGACAGGCACCGCAGACGGGGGCAGCCCTCGGCCAGCGCGCCCAACGCACAGCGGCTCAGCTGCCCGCAGCCGGCGAGCGCCACGCTCCGCAGCTGCGGGTTCCGCGCCAGCACGGGCAGCAGGTCCGCGTCCGATAGCCACTCGTGACACGGCGCCAGCGCCAGCGCCTGCAGCCCTTCGGCGTCCCTTAGCAGCCGGGCCAGGGCGGCGCGCGGGATGTGCGGACCCACCTGCGGACGCGGGCGCCGGCCTCAGCGCGCCGGCTGAGCCGTCGGGCCTTGCCCGGCGCCCGCGCCCGGAGCCGCCGCCCACCGCGCGCCCCCGGAACCCTCCGCGCGGCCAGGGCCAGGGCGCCCGGGGCCGTGCTCACCTGCGCGGCGTCGAAACAGCGCAGCCCCGCCAGGTGCAGCTGTACAAGCGCCCGGAAGGCCCGGCTCACGCGCTGCAGCCGGAGCAGCTGGCGCAGAGGAACCCGGCTCAGGACGTGCGGGAGTAGTACGTCTTCCCAGGGTAGGTCCAGCAGCCTGCGAGGACAGGGGCGTCCGCGTCGCTGGGCCACTGTTCTCTACAAGTCCGCCTCCGCTATTCTCTTGAGCCCCGGCTCGTCAGGGCGGGCGGCAGGCTGCAGGCTCCGGGCTCCGGGCTCCGGGCTCCGGGGCCGGGTTCCGGCACAGCTCCCTTCCCCTGAATCTCTTCCCTTCCCGGATCCCTCCAGTACTCGGTACCTGACCGCTCCAGGTTCTTGCTCCACTCCGGACCGCTCCATTGGTGACTCCATCACTGTCTAACGCGCGTGCGCAGCGAAATCTCACTTCGGCCTTGGAACCGCCGCAGTGGACCGCCTACTGGAGCTGTCGAGACAGACCGATTCAATCGAGCGCAGTCTCGCTGAGGAGCCTATCTATCTGAAAGCTTTCTGGGTGGACCTGAAGCTGAAGCAGAACGCACCAGTGATGTAACATTAGATGTCGCCTTTCTGGCTGCGGGAGCGACGGACGAAGATTGCTTTTCGGTCTTAGTCCGGGCGGGTCCGGCCAGCTGCCTCCCAGTGAAGTGGTGGGAGGAGCGGGGCAGGCCGGAGGCAGAGGGGCGGAGCCAGAATCCCAGTTTACCCAAGCAAATCTCCACCCCCACCACCGTCTTTAGGGATTTGGAAAAATGGGGAAAAATTGTCCAGGTTCTTACTCTTGGGCCCGCAGTAGGCGCTCAGTAAGTAACTGCCTGGGCTGGAGGATAGCTCTGTGTTCGAGCTCTTGCATTTGCCAGGCGTGAGTGAGGTCCTGAATTCGATCCCCAGCACCGCCAAGATAGGGATCACTGAAAGAACAAATAAATGGGATGCAGCTCGAATTTTCATCAAGCAAACTTTTCAAACCTTCCATTCCTACATAGTGGTGAAATGTAAAACTCCGTCCTCTCCACTCCAGGACAGCGTGGGCCGAGTTTTGCCTGGGGAGAAAGGGTATTAAGAAGCACTGTACATTCGGCGGGTACACTTCTTTCCTGGAGTCCTGGAAAAGTGGAATGCTAGCTCACCCCACCAAGAGTCCTTCTCCCCTCCCGCTGGGTTACTGTAGGGTGGGGCTGGACCACCGTGGGGCCACGGAACTTCCTTCTCACTGCTTCCCCAGGTCCTAGTCCCCGGCTCGGCTCTAGCAAATCCTTGGAGTTGCTCTTTCCTCCATCCACGGACTGGGGACGTAAAGGACGCTGGGCCACTGCCATCAGTCAGGGTCTCGCGCTCCTTGCAGCTGCTTCAGCTGCCCGCTCGTTCCATTCCCAGCCGTGATCTCCTCGGGGCTTCGGCACTGTACACGGTGGGCAAGTCTGCTCTCACTCCATTTTAAAGACGGGGAAACCAAAGCCCTGGAGAGGAAGCGCCTTGGCCAGGATCAAACAAGACTGGGGTAGAAAACCCAAACATTCTGGTTTTCCCAGAATCCCCTTCACGCTCCCTCACCCATGTAATGCAGCAATAAGGGAAAAGCCGGCATCAGGAAAAGCCCAGAAGGTCTATTTGGACGAGAACCTTGCTTTCTCTTCTTCCTCAGGCTGCCGGAGAAGAGGCAGTGGGGACTGACCTCTGCAAAGATAGACAGACGTGGGCGCGCACCACCTCCGGCCGCGCGCGCCTCCTCCCCCTCCTCGCTTTGGTCGCACCTCTGCGCCTGCGTAGTACGACCAATCTGGCGCTGTCCCCTTCAGCACCACGCGGAGTCCGCGCCACCCCTCCCCGCGGTGAGCCCCGCGCGCCCCCGCCTCGCACTTCCGCACGCCCCCCGACCGCCAGAGCAGACCCCTTCTTCCTCCTGAGGTCATCACCTACCTGCCCTGGCTTTCCTAAAAAGAGTAGTTGCCATAGTAATCCGCGGAGCCCTTTCTTAAAATAGCCAGACCCCTAGCCGAGGCCATTAGGGTGGCCTCTCCTCCACTCCTTCCAGTCTCGGGGTCATCCTGCCTCAGTTCTTAACCCTGGAGGGCAAGACAAGTTAGGCATCAAGCGAGTTCTCCCTCAAGTCTGACTTTCTCCCCCTGGCTTGTGCCCGGGCGAGGGACCAGGGCTGGATTGCTCGGGTCCGAGATTTGGAACCCCGAGAGCTCGAGACGGTGTCCTTTGGTCTCCCACGGTGGGCCTCTGGCTCTAGGGGGCGGGTCTGGTCTACGTTGCACCGTGTGCCTTGCGCGGCCTCGTGCTCGTGGGGGCGGGAGCGTGTGTGGCATGTAACAGGTCATGTGGCAGCCTCCTAGGGACACGCGTGGGGTCTGGAGCGGGGCATGCGTGTGCTGCGGACCCTGCGTATGGCTCAGGATTGAGTGGGCAAGAGGGCTAAGGACGCTGGCGCGGGTGGGCCTGTGAAGCTCTGAGAGCGGACCCCGGCCTTTGCTGCCCTCCCCCTCGTCTGGGGCGGGCTCTGGGCTGGCGGGAGAGCCCGGTGGGGGTTTAGAGACGAGGGGGATTGGCAGCTTTGAGGCTCAGGGCCTTGGGAGAGGAGGGAGGTGGGAGATTAGCGTCGCCGAGCGCTTCCAGGGGTGGGGGTGTTGGAGGAGGGACCGGAGGCAGGCGGGCCTGAGCAGCGGGAGCTGCGCTGCCTGCACGGCTGAGCTGGGGCCCACCCTCTCTGCTTCCCCTCGGTCCCAGCTCCGGAAGAGCCGCGGTGAGTACTGAGGTGGCTCTGGACAGGGGCCGCGGAGGACATACGGGGTCCCTGTTGAGCTTCAGGAACCTGCCTGGTAGCCTTGCCTCTCCTGACCTCGGTCTCTACCCCTCCCTATTATCTCTTCAAGTCCTTGGGCTGGGCAAGATGTGTTGTATTCCTCAGGGAAGAGGGGAGGAGAGGGTATCCGTGCGGCCTCACCCCAGACCCCAAAACCGTCACGGTCACCATCGTGGGGGAGGGGAGAGTGTGTGCCTCCATTCTGTATGTGTGTAAACTGTCAACGGACATCTGTGTTCGTACGTGACTGTGACCAGTGGGTCTGGCGATACACTTGTGTCTCTGTGTGCCCTGGAGCATGAATGAACGCCTGTGTGTATACTCGGGCACCTCTTTGTGTGTTCGTGTTTGACGATGGTGTGTGTGTAAAACAAACATGTGTCTTCCCATTACACCCATATTTGTTATGACTGAGAGTGCATGAGGGTGTGTCTTTAGGCAGTACGTGTGTGTCTGTGTCTACCGGAGGGTGTTGCTTAGGAATGTGTCTCACTGTCCTGGTACGTTTGTCCTTAGGTACATGTGTGCACTGTGCATGTGTGGACTGTGAATGCCTGGGTTTGTCTGCACCTGTATGAAAGAAAAAAAAAAACACCTCTTCTTATTCAGCATCTGTGTATCAGGGTCGGAGCCTCTGCTCACCTGCACCCTGAGCCCCAGCCTGCTGGCGTCCCCACATAACCCCTGTCCTCCGTGCTCCTCCTCCCAGGAGCCCTAGTTGGCCCTTTCCCTGTGAGGCAGCCCCCTAAGAGGGCCTGCCAGGACCTGGGCTGCTGGCTGATGGCTGGCTGGTGGCCATTCCCAGTTCAGACCAGAGGTGGTCCCAAGCTGCCCAGGGGCTCAACCATCTCCTGAACTAGCTTGCTCCATCCCAGGGCAATGCTCAAGGCCCGCCTGTTGGGCTGTCCCCTTCTCTGCCCCCAAGGGTGGGCTCAGTGAGCCATGTTCCCGGATGGAGTGGGTCCCTGGAGCCCCCTGCCCGCCCTGTGGCCCTGCTCATGGAGCTCCCTGCATTTCATGCTCCCTCCTCTCTTGCAGGCCTGCTGAAGAGCATGCAGCCCCCTCAACCCCCGCCTGTCCTGGCCATCCCTGCCCCCCCAGCCTGACCCCCGGCCCCAGCATGGCCCAGGGTGCCATGCGTTTCTGCTCAGAAGGTGACTGTGCCATCTCCCCACCACGATGTCCTCGTCGCTGGCTCCCCGAAGGCCCAGTACCCCAGAGCCCCCCAGCCAGCATGTACGGCAGCACAGGCTCCTTGCTACGGCGAGTGGCAGGCCCAGGTCCCCAAGGCCGGGATCTGGGGCGGGTGACAGCACCCTGTACACCTCTGCGTGGCCCCCCCTCTCCTCGTACTCCCTGCTCACATTGGGCACCCTCTTCACCCCCTGGGCAGCCCCCACCCTCTTCACCCCATGGGCAGCCCCCACCAGGAGCCCGGAGCTCTGTGGTCATCTTCCGTTTTGTGGAGAAGGCCAGCGTGAGGCCGCTCAACGGGCTGCCTGCATCTGGAGGCTTGAGTCGGAGCTGGGACCTGGGCAGGGTGTCTTCTGCCAGGCCCACCCCTGCCCTTGGGCCTGGCTCCAACCGAAAGTTTCGACTGGAGGCATCCACATCAGACCCACTGCCGGCTGGAGGGGGCTCAGCCCTTCCTGGCATCCGGAGCACTCTCCCAAGGCCACCACTCCCACCCCAGGCTGGGGCAGATGGCCTTTACTCCTCTCTCCCCAATGGGCTGGGGGGCCCTCCTGAGCATCTGGCTACCCTTTTCCGAGGACCTGGTGACACTGGGTTCCTGAACCAGGTATGCCACCTTCTGTGGGCTCCCTGGAGCCTTGGTGCCCCTGGGAAGGGGAGCCCCTTGGCCCCCTGTCAGACTTGGGCCTGTCTGGTATTCATTCTGAATCCTTTAATATCCAATTCCCCCTCTCTCTTGTCCTTTGTGTTTGTCCCTGTGTGTTTTTGTTTCTACTTCTACCCTGTATTCTCGTGTCTTTGTATGTCGGGGTTCATCTCTGGGTGCCCGTCTCTGTCTGTGGCTCAGGGAGACCCCTGGTCCTCTCCCCGGGAAGTCTCTTCTCATGCTCAGAGAATTGCTCGAGCCAAATGGGAATTCTTCTATGGCTCTTTGGACCCCCCCAGCTCAGGTAAGGCTGAAGCCAGGGAGCAGGCAGAGCCCTGCACAGCAGACGAGGCCTGGGCAGCCCCCTTCTAGCCTTTCCCAATCCTTTCCTGGGCCAAGGTTGTGACTTCTCCCATCTGTCCTGATAAGGACTGGAGCAGGCCTGGGTCAGGCCGGAGGAATCTGGGTCACAGAGGGCAGGGACAGCAAGACATTAGGGGTCAAAGCTTTGACTCGAAAAGGGGCCAGTCCCCTTAAGGTCATGCCAAGGCGGTGGACGGGAACTTTGTTCACAATGAGCTCCATGGTGGCTCGACAGACAGAAGACTTCCTGCCCACTAGATGTCATGGGGAGTCCAGACAGGGCCAGGGCAAGCACCATGTGCCCCCACCTGACCTGGCTGCCCATGTGTGCCTACTACAGGTGCTAAGTCCCAGTCCCCAGAGCAGGCACCCCTCTCCCCACCCACGGAGGGCCCAGGACCAGACTCTGGGGGGGCTGTGGGGCGAGCAGCTGAGTACTCGGAGACAGACTTGGACACGGTGCCTCTGCGGTGCTACCGAGAGACCAACATTGACGAGGTGCTGGCTGAGCGGGAGGAGGCAGACTCGGCCATCGAGAGCCAGCCCAGCTCTGAGGGACCACCAGGCACCACCGCGCCACCTGCTCCACGTCCTGGCCTGTGCCTCAGGCCTTGTTCCAGCCTAGGCATCGGCAATGAGGATGAGGATGGGGCAGGCGGGGAAGAGGATGTGGATGATGAGGTGTTTGAGGCCTCTGAGGGGTCCCGGTGAGTGGGGAGTGGGAAGAGAATGTACCTCAGTCTCTCAGTGGCCTTCGGGGAACGGGATTCAAAAGACTGGGACAGGATAGGAACCTGGGACTTTAGAAGCAAGGAGGTGGTGTCCCAGCTCTGGGGAGAGGCCAGAAGTCGGGACCTAGCCTGGGACACAGTCTCAGTCTGAGCCCTGGGTCCACAGCAGAGGGACAATGTGGGGCTTTCCTTTCTGTCTCACACCCCACTGCAGCTTTGGAGCCTCATCTTCTAAGATGTTGCCAGAAATAGAAATGGGATGGCAGGAGGGAAGCGGATCAGGGAAAAGGAGGAGAAAGGGAGATTAGCAGAGGAGGGG
>PVJA010035399.1:0-21958 GCA_004027025.1 Myocastor coypus | reverse complement strand
CTTCTTCCTTCTTCCTTCTTCCTTCTTCCTTCTTCTTCCCCTTCCTTTTTTTCTTCTTTTTGAGACAGGATCTTGCTATGCAGTTCAGGTTACCCTTGAGATCAATTTGAACCCTAAGATAGTCTCAAATTTATACTGATCCCTCTGCTTCAGCCTGCGGTATGCTGGGATTACAGGCTTGTGTCACCATGCTCAGCTGAGCTTCTTTTCAAGTCATAATAGTTTGGTGTTCTGTAAGTGTCACTTGTTTGTATTTTAAGGTCTTTTTTATGTGTGAGAATTTTCTTACATCATTTTTACAAACATGTTAGTAAAAGCATCCGTATTATCCTCTAGCTTCTGTCTAACTCTGATTAGTCTAAGAGTGCTTTCCTTGCCATACAGTAGCTGCTGGAGAGTATTCAGTTGTTCCATGTTTCCCTTGCTGGTTCCAACTGCCAGTAATCCTTTTGATCCCACTGTAATTCTCTGGTTCTTTTTCAGCAAAGAAGTTACTAGTTTCACTTTGCCTCTCAGCTGATGGCTACCCAACCACTGCTGGTGATGCTATATACCCTCTTCTTTACAGTATAGTTGTTTGTGATTATCATTGAATCTTATTTTTTTCTCCTTCATATGTTTCGTTCTGGTTCCCAGTGATCTTCCACTTCCTTTAGTTCTTCTTTGTGCTATTAAATACATATGGATTGAATATTTCAATGAGATACTGCATATGAAAAAATACAAGAACAAGTGGATACTCTTCTTCCTGGGGGAGGGCTCACTGTTTGGTCAACCATAACTTCAGTTCATTATAAGACACTCAGGGGCTGGGGAGATAGCTCCGAGGCACAAGTGCCTGCTGGGCAAGTGCAAGGTCGTGAGTTCGAACCCTGGTCCCACAAAAAAAAAAAAAAAAAAAAAAAAAAGTAGTCAGAGCTCTTAACTGGTGCAAGGTTAGTAGGGAGTCAACCAACTCTAAAGTCTTTGAGGTAGAAGCCACGGACATTTTGTTAGGCCTGTCTTACCTCTCACCCTCTGTGGAAAAAACTTAGAAAATTACATTTGAAACTCTGCATTACTTCATATGCCATGAGGAAAACAATTCTGGTGAGGTATGTTGGGATGATTAAATGCTATACTTTATGCATAGTGATTATGTAATAAGTATGAGATTTACTGGTACTATCCTTGCCTGTCCTTCAGTCACTCAGCCCCTTGTTTTGGTTCATTTTAGATGTCACCATGGTAGCACCATCCTCTCAGGCTAAGCATACTGGAATATTTCTATTGACATAATTGACTCATTTTGAGAGGTGATTTCATGTTCAGAGTTATTGGCAGAAGAGGAGAAAAGAAGTTAAATATAAGTGTAAATAACTATGTACATATATATTTGGATATATTTCTTTCCTTTTTTAAAGTTTTAAACAGCATACTTTCTCTGAAAATATTTTAACATCTGTAAGAAAAGAGGACAGGATCAGCCAAATAGGTCAGTGGACTAAAATGCCTACAAGAAGGTAGAAGGGCGAGGGGTTCCATTGGGGCATGCTGAGACAGCAATTAAGACTGGGTGTGTTGATGCATGTACCTGTAATCCCAGCTTTTGGGAGGCTGTAAACAAGTGGATCACTAGGATTCTGACCTAGTAGTGGAGTCCTGACTATCCTGTAGACCATTCCCTAAAAAATATGAAAAAGAGAGAATGCAAGAGAGAGAGAGAGAGAGAGAGAGAGAGAGAGAGAGAGAGAGAGAGAGAGAGAGAGAGAGAGAGAATAAGGAACAAAACTTCCTTTATTGTAGATTTAGATCTAATGTGCTTAAAGAACTGTCTAGAGCTAAAGAAATGGTAGTTGCAGATATGAGCTCTACATTCTTGTCCAAATGAGAGTTTTCTTTTCCTCTCTTTTCTTTCTCTCCTTTATTCTTTCTACCTTCTTTCTTCTCCCTCCCCCTTTTTCTTCGTACCTCCTTCTCTTTCATTTCCATTTTTTCTATTCTCTCCTATCCCTCTCTTGCACCTCCTCTTTGTGCCTCCTGTTCTTTTTCTCCTCCTGTTTCGTGCCCCAATATTCCTTGTTTTCCTTTGAACTCTTTAATCAGTTCTCAATGAAAAAGGTGTCATGCCATATACTTGCTCCCTTCAGCAAGTAAGCTAGTGTCTAGAGATTCTTAATTATTATTGTAGTTTATCTTACTCTTATTTTAAGCTTCCTGCTGAGCAATTCATTAATTCTGCCCAGAAACGACTTCAATCTCTTTTTGATCATAGTATGCTCCATTATAATGACAAAGTGGTGTCTGGTTGTAAAAATATAGATATCATATTGAATTTCACTGAGTGTCACATTTTTCTCTTTTGACTTACAGCTTTATGATTCATAAATAAGACTCAGGAAGCGTACTTATAATATAAGAAATTGATGTAAAATATATCATACAGATGATTCCCAGCTCCTAAGAAAGAAGAGATTTTATTAACACAATATGGTTTTCATACTGCAATTATGTATTTGTTTATGAGGAGAATTTTATTTTGTCATATTGATTCATTGGTACAGATTTACTACACTGATCTTTGACTCCACAGAATAATAGTGTATGAAAGGTAGAAGCAAGGTTTGGAGATAGTTTTATGGTAGTAGTATCTTATATAGGAGTATTAATGCTCAGAATCCATACCTTGGCCTACCCATGGACTATGGGCAATTTGCAATCCTGGACAACTGGTAATGGGGATTCACAAAATCATAAACTTTTACCATTTTTTGGTGACTTTTAGTGACATTTTTCATTGCTTGAGTGTATGGGTCTCAAATGAAATCTGCATAGGAATGGCAGAACCCTGCACAGGAGATATGTGACAACCCTGCCTCTTGTGTTGTGTCTTGGATACTTTTCTTTTATTGCTGGGACAAGATACTGGACACCAAAAAATTAAAGAAGCAAATTTTTATTTAGCTCAGTTTGTAGAGGTTTCAGCCCATAATTAGCTGATTCTAATGCAGGGTGACATGGCACAGGGGCAACATTTCAAGGTGGCAGAAGACTGCAAAAGCAACAAGAGCAAGAGAGACAGCAAGTCTCCTCCCCCCACATATTGTAGGCAGGTTACCAATCCCAGGGCAGGTGTAACACTCACACCATCTTCTTGTTCTCCTCTGAGGATATTTACAAAGTGAGGACCCTGTGCCCCACTGAGTTGCTTCATCAGACTTCTAAACTTCTGAAGCAGACACAGTGGATCAACCTTTGCAGCTTACCACACATAGCCAGTAGTATCCACATCTCTATCTATTAGATAGAATATGTGCTTGTGTGACTTGGTCTGTAAAATGTAGTGACTACCAATAATAGTACTTTACCTTCTCTATAAACTTATACATTAGCTATATTGTTTTATATGTGGCCAAAGATAGTTCCTCTTCACTCAGCAAGGTGCAAGCAAGCCAAAACTTTGGAGACCCATAGCCTAAAATTACTTGTTTACTAGTGGAAACAGGAGAAATACCTAGGCTGACTGTTATTGTGAATGCAGTCATATTTTTTTATTATAGAGTGGAGGCTTGCAGAGCATCAAGAAATTGTGGGTTGGTAGGTTAAGATGACTATAAATGGCAATATGATGGATATAAGTGTGGATTCCACTATCAGACTGATTTAGGTTCAAATTCACATCACTGTTTGCTACCTCATTTAATTCTCTCTAGGCTTTTATGTTGCAAAACATAAGAAAATTGAATGAAAACTCTAAAATAAAAATCCTTTCTAAAGGGAATTAGGAAAGTGACTTTCAGATGCTAAATATATAATTAGCTTCATTTATATTTAAAGGAATGTTTCAACATTAATAACTGTTAGTATTATACTTATTATAAGCATTATAATAGTCTTTGTAAGACTATTTCTTACTGTAGTGTTAAAGGAGCATGGTATTCTATAATTGAGAGTTTGTTATACTTGAAGGTTAGAGTGAATGCATTCTGAAGACACTGAGAAAAATACAGGGTAGTCCTGGGGAGTACACCACTGTGGCAGTAGCATTGAAAAATTAATCTTTGGGGCCCGGCAGGATGGCTCAGTGGCCTAAAGCGCCTGTTTGGGAAAGCTTGGGCGGCTGCAGGGACTGCAGTTCGATCCCCGGCACCACATGCTGCGCCAGCCCTGCCCTCATGGCGGGCTGAGCCAGCCATAAAAATGAATGAATAAACAAACAAAGGTTCTGAAAGAAGAAAAAGATAAATAAATAAAATAAATTTAAAAAAAGAAAAATTAATCTTTGATATCTTAAGTAAATTAAAACTTAGTCCATGTATTCACCAGCCACTCTAATATCAGACCATTCATTGAAACTAAAGATTAGTTATTACTGTTTTATAGCCATAATATCCTCCTAACCACTTATACATTCAGAGGTGGACAATGGGGAAAGTGATTAGAGCACAAAGGTATTAAAGTCCTCAGTGGATTGACATATACTGAGTTTATCAACTGAATGTTGTTAGAGGATGAGTCCTGGTAAGAGGGAGCACTGAGGGTATGGTCTGGAAGGGTTCATCTTCCTTCCTGGTACCTACCTTTGCTCTTTATTTTCTGGTGACCACGTGTGAATAGATCTCTCAGGTTTTCCATAGGAGACCCTTCCAAAATGCCGTTTCTGCCTTGGACATAGATGTCCATCGATATCCATGAGCCAAAAATACACTTTTTCTTTACAAGTTCTGAGCAATCACTACTGTGTCTACGAAACAAAAAGTGACTAAGATAAATTTAGGTACCAGTAGTGGGACTTTGGCTGTGATAGTATCATTCCTGACATATAATTTGGCAGTGGTATGTGGAAGGACTTGGAAAGGTTTAGAGACAGCAGTTAGAGAAGCTCTAGAATGATGTGATGCAAGCTTGATAGAAAATCCTGCTAAAAGCTCAGAAATCCAGAAAACTAATAGAAATACAGATGATAAAGGCTAGCCTCATGAAATTTCAGTTAGGAAAATGACTACATTGGCAACTGGACTGAGGCAGCAAGTGTGACACTGTGGCACAAAGTTTGGTGAAATTTCACTCATGTCCTGAAACTGTGGGAAGTTGAGATTAAATGTAGTAGGCTAATTCATATGGTGGAGAAAATTTCAAGTCAGCCCCAACTTGAGGCTATATAGCAAGAATACAAATGTTGCTTCTAGTCATATCTACCATGAGATCAGAAGCAAACAGCAGAGCTAGATACTTTGAAAACTTTTGCTGGTGGCCAAAAAAGAAATGTCTAGAAAAAGGAAGTTTGCAAAGTTAGGGCAAAAAGAACACAAAGCTTATAAAATGATAAGCATTAAAAAGAAGCCAAGTAAATACTCTCCATCAGAGAAATATGAAAAAATGGCTTCATGGCTTCTTAAAATTGAGCAAGACTCAGCACTTTGCAGCCTCAAAGGTGAAAAAGTAGAAGACTTTACTTTGAGACTAGACCCTCAGGGACCCCAGCTCATTCAGGGCCAATCGGCAGTTTCTTGAAGTTCAACCATTCAGTCCCTCAGAGATCTCTGCAGATATGATACAAAAGGTCCTGGCTACTTCTCAAGTCAGCATAACATGTCACAGTCTTTGTGGTACAGTGTCATGGACACTCAGAATGTAATAGTTGTGGGGTCAGAATGCTTGCATTCAGAAGGTGGGGGAGGCCAGGCAGCATGCTCATGAGAGTGCAGAGCTGTGAAAGTGAAACTGAAAGTGCAGGAGAGACCAGACCGCAGGAAACTTGGAATGCCAGAAATGTGCAATGTCTGCTCAGGGAAGCCACAAGAGGTGAATGAAACCAATCCAAAAGAGAAGCCAACTTGCAATTCTGTAGAGGCAGGGCTACTATAGGTATCTGGAACTCACATCTTGCCGGAAGTTGCCCACAAATTCTGTTCATGGAACTGTAGAATCGAATGTTTACTCTGCTGGTTTCAGGGTTACTTTGAACTTTGTCCTTTCTGTCTCTCTCCTTTCCCCTTTTACAGTGGAAACGATTATCCTGTGCCATTGAATGTCAGTTGTTATTTGTTTATTTTATTTATTTATTTATTTATTTATTTATTGTCTTTTTGAGAGAGGGTCTCGCTATGCAGTTGAGGCTGGTCCTGCGCTCACTTTTGTAGCCCAGGCTGGTCTTGAACTTGCACCAATCCTCCTGCCTCAGCCTCCCAAGTGCTGGGATTACAGGCGTGAGCCACCACGCCCGGCTTATTTTATTTATTTATTTATTTATTTGATCTGTACTTTTTGAAACAGGGTGCAATTATATAGTTCAGACTGGCCATAAATTCACTATGCAAACCAGACTGACCTCAAATTCACATTTATCTTCTAGCTTCCACCTCCCAAATGCTAGGCTTATAGGAATACACTGTTGTATTTGGTTTCTTCTTTTATTTTTATAAAGACTCACAGCTAAGAGTTTGCATTGAGTTTCAGAGGAAACTTTGGACTTAAATTTTTCAGTAATGCTAGGTGGGACTGTTCAAATTTTGGTGACTCTTAGAGATAGGACAAATTCATTTTACACTGAAATTGACATGAATCTTTGTAGTGGTGGGGGTGGGATTTGGGGTGGGGAAGACCAGGAGAAGAGAAGAACGTTATGGCTTAGATTAGATTCACAATGTCTCTCCCAATTTTTAATGCTTTATGAGGTCAGGTTTTACGGAAGTGATTGAATCATAGAGGTCTCATAATTAGTAGTGGATCCACCCACTACCGAGTTCATCAATTTTCTGTGTTATAAGGAGATGAGACTTTTAGAGATGGGTACTAGGATTATGACCTGGAAGAGTGTATCTCCCTTGCCACTCTTTCCTTTTCTCTTTGTTCCCTGGACATTACAATATGAACAACTTTCCTTTGAGATAGGTCCTTCCACTGTGCCATATTTCCCTTGAGCTAGTCAATGATGGTTTAGAATGGTGAGCCTATGAGAGCTCCTTTCAGAATTATGGGGGGGTGGCACTGTGTCTCAGAGACAGAAAAGTGACCAAGACACTTGGTGATTTCCATGTGGCAGACCCCACATTTATCAGCTGGAGCTCCAAATATCCAGGAAACAGTTGTAAGCACAAGCATTTTGTATTGCTTTTTGGTCTCAAGTAAGATGGAGAAAGTTGTTATATAGAGGGAAGAATCTACTAACCCATTCATATTTGTATCATAAAAGTTGAGATTGCACAGAAAGAAGGCATGCCTTAATATTGCTAAGCTATATGCTTACAAATCTTTTTTTTTTTTTTTTTTGTAACCAGGGATTAAACTCATGCCCTTGTGCTTATCAGGGAAGTGCTTATTCTACTGAGGTGTCTCCCCAACCCCTCATAAAACTCAATTTAATTTAGCAAAAATAAGGTCTAGAAAACAGAAAAAAAAAAACATGACATGAAATAATGACATTTACCTTGAGTGGTTTATTAATGTTATCAGGATTTATGGTGCAAAAGGTAATAGGAAAAGGCCTGTTGCCATGTTACAGAACTATAACCTTTTCTGAAATGTGGTTTGTTATTAAAATAAAATTCCTTTTTTCCCTCTGTCCTTCCTTCTGTTCTTTGAAGATTCTTATTTGCATTATTCCTGGGAGTGTCTGAGATCAGAGATTTCTATCATAAAAATCCTCTTTTATTGGACACCTACTGTCTGTCAGGTCCTATACTGAGCTCCTTGAAGATGCAGTCATACTTGAGTTGGCATTGTTGTAGTAAATTATGCTTTAGAAAGGTTAAATGGAAAAAGGAGGACTTCAGTCTTTTTGATTCCAAGTCTGGCACTATATCTACTGCCTTGAGAAGAGCTAGAAGAGAGAAGGAAAAAAAGCGTGAGATGGATGGATGATAGTCTGAGTTAGGGCTGGATGAAGTTCCTTGAAAAGAGAAGAAATACTGTTAGTTGTGAGATTATTTGGGGTTGCCATTTATCGTAAGCTTTGCTTTCTGATGAGGCAGTAATTTACAAAAGTGATTATAAAAGGCTACTTTTTGAAGATAGTTGTTTATGATTTTTCTACCCATGTGCTTGAAAGATGTGTTTTCTAAAGGACTTTCAAACCCAGAAGCTGGTTAAAGAGGCTTCCCAGGAGAACAAAGAGGAGGACATTTTAGAGTATGAATTGCCAAGAGGTATTCTGTTTTAATCTTTCCAGCAGAGACTGTACAAGTTTAGGTATGTATTTCCAATTCTCCTGGGCTGATAGCTTTGAGAAGAAAGGAGCTAAGAAAAAAAGCAGGGTAAAATAAACTTGCAGATTGACTAAGATTTACTACACCATTCAATGCACCAGCAAGATGTATATATCAAAAGAAAGTTATAGTTCCCATACTTGTTGAAACATTAGACCATGGTTAAAATGGAAGATTTATTATGTTGGAAGAAGCAAGCTTTAGTTCTTTATGTTGATCGAACTCATGTTAGATATACTTTTCAATTTTGAAAATGGATAATGTGACTTTTTGAGATCCAGAGGAAAGAGCTTTATCTGTGATTGTCTTGATCCCATGTGCTTCCTGTGTCTATGCTGTGCTGGAAGCAGGAGAGAAGCTGAGAGTCCTTCTAGGAGACCGTGTGCTGGAACAGTCCTCCTAGGAGAGCTCTTGTTAATGTCACTGACTCCACAGCTCCGAACTGACTTTTTGTTAGATTCTTTACCTATTCTTACATCAGGTGTTCTTCTTCCTGGAGATTGTCCTAAAAAAAATTGCAAGGATACATTGTCATTAGTAGTTTTCAGGCAATGAAACATGAGAATGTTATATTGATATTTACTCATGTACATGTCAGTCCACATGTTTTTCTGTATATATTTACTGTTTTTTTGAAACTGAAATTGCAGAGTTTAGTTGAAATTTCTACCCCACAGTGATGTTTTTGTAAGGACTAAACACTCTTACAAAGTATAGGAGAACTATTCAAAACTGCAAAAAAAAAAAAAAAAAAAAAAAGTATTTCAGAAAGCTGAGAATAACTTTGCTTCCCAATCTATATTTCTTAAATGAACTAAATAAGTGCTGGGAAGAAGCTGGCAGTGAGTGAGGCTTGGATTCTACAGGAATCATGAAGGATGACAGGAGGGTAGGGTTTTCTTTCTTTGTTTTGTCCACATGAGTAGATGAGAGTCTAAAGATCAGTACCAGAGGGAACTGCAAAGAGGATCAGAAATGGAAAGTATTGGGAAAATCAAGGGCTTCAATTATGTATGGGGCTTCAGATAGAAGGTCAGTATCGGCTATGGTTACATGGCTGGTCTCCATGGTGCACAGAGGCCAAGAGGACATTGACAAGAATGGAGTCCCTCCTGCCCCAGAGACAGAGAGTGAAAGCTGACCAGGGACCAACCAAATGATTGCTTGTGATACCTTGTAGTGGAGGAACACTGAACTTAGTACCATTTATAAAACTTTGACTTTTCCAGCAATCAAATGGTAGATTCCATGGAAAAACAAAATTAAGTATAAGCAGATACTAGAGCTTGAAGGTCAGTCTGAAAACAGCAACAGTGACAAGTTGAAACACAAAAAAAATTCAAGAAAGTATAAATGTATAACTTTCTGGAGTTAAAGATCATTTTTGCACAAGAGTTTTTTTGTTGTTGAAGCAGAGAACTAGACAAAAATTGTGATCCATGAAATAAATTAGGATAAGTATCTTAAACTACAGAAAAATATAAAAGAAAGGAAATTACAACGGAAATGTAGCAATACGTGAGAGCAATACTTGACTTCCCAACACATGTGTAATTCAAGAAGAAAACTTCTCTGAGAGGAAGGATTTGAGTCAGAGAACAAAAGAGCATATTGGGGCACCAATAGTGATGAGCAAAGACATGTGCATCCTCAGGACACTCAGGATAAAAGCTAGTAACTTCCAGACAGGGAGAACAAGATACCCATAACGGACAGAAGGTGCAGTTGTCCCATTTTCAGTCTCGAATACCGAAATCTAGAAAGTAGTAGTATAGCCTGTAAAAACAACAGAGAATGAAGAACGTCAACTTGAGAATCCGTTGTCCAACAGAATTGCAAGTCATCTGAAATGAGAAACAGTTCGATTATGATTTGATGGGAATTAGAGGGCTTATCCCTAGGAAAATACACTACAGAAGAGTTTATTTATTTATTTATTTATTTATTTATTTATTTATTTATCATGGTCGGTTCAGCCTGCCCTGGGGGTGGGGCTGGCACAGCATGTGGTGCCAGGGCTAGAACCATGGTCCCTGCGGCTGCCCAAGCTTTCCTAAGCAGGCACTTTAGACTACTGAGCCATCCTGCTGGCCTACAGAAGAGATTCTTAATGGCTAAATGAAGGAGGCAGGAAAAATAAAGCTTGAGAAATGTGAAATAAAGTGGAAATGTGGACAGTGAGTCTTTAAACGAGTGCTTGCTTGGCGTTTGTGTAGACCTAAATGGGTCATCCTACAGAGAAGGCACATACTGCTGCAGAAATCCAGTTGACAGCTTAGAACTAAAGTTGCTGAAGTATCTGGCTATGTCCTAGGATGAGAAGCTAGGAGGAGAAACATTGAAAGGTAGTTTGTAAAAGGAATGTACTACCTGGGAGTTTAGAAAGCACTAAACAGCTGAACAGCTTTCAGCAGGCATGAAGCAGAACTGTTACATGTGTGAGAGTAACTGGGTAAGAGCACAAATAGAGTAACTTTCCTCAACATGTCTCATTTAGAATTTTGTGTACCTATCCCACAAAAATAAGCAACAGCACGAACATCTAACGCGATTAGCAAAGGAGATTTTGACAACTTCCAAAATAATGTACTTTCCTCTATATATTCATAAAATATGTACACATTTGAGTACATACTTGGACACAATAAAATTTTGCACATAACTGAGAACAGATTTTATAGGTTGCATTTTCTGATCATATTGCAACAAATGCTTAAAATTGAAGGACTCAATTATGAGACATTAGGAATATATGGCATAGAAGTTATTCCCCAATATTAAATATGTAACAGTGAATGCACGTTTTAGGTAACTATTGAAGGAAACTTGAAATAAAAGAGAATGTATAAATATAAAAATTGCATAGGGAATCATGCAAATCAGAATCACATGACACTGCTGAAGCTGTACTCAGAGCAAATGCCTCGAATGCCTTTAACGTTAAGGAAGGAGATGAAAATTGAAGAAATTTAACTCACTGTAAATTAGAAAACCTTAGAAAAATATTCACAAAGCAGAAAGAGAGAATTAATAAAAGTAAACATAAAATTCGGGGAAAATAAAAGATGAAAATGGATAAATACAGTTTCTCATTTTTGAAAATAAAATCTACTCGGGAATCTGTGGAAGAGGAGATAAATCACAATTATAGAATCATTGGAATGGAAAAGAGCAATCTGCATATGGCAACTGGGAATAACCTAGGAGCTGACCCTAAAAAGATTTGAAGGAACATTCTTAGAAATGAGGAGTAGTGAAAATGTTTCGGGAACCATGATTTTCAATACTTCTGTAGTGCTTTTTTGCATTCTTTATTTTAAATAGTATTTAAGTGTCCTGTGAATTCCTATGATATAATATAATTGTGTGCTTTCAGGAACATTAAATAAAAGAAAAATCAAAGCATGTTTATGTTAATATTTTTCATTTGCATGACAATTAACATTATAAGAATATAGCTTTTAAAATGTAAAACTGAAAAGGCTCTATACAATTAATGACCTGTTTTACTAGACGTGAAATTAAAAGAGCTAGAAAGGAAGCCCTGTTGCTATTAATAAAGTAGCTCAAGGCTTATACAGATTAAAAATAAGTATTAATGCTTGAACTAAATTTGATAGCTTTTTTACATGTTTTATACTGAAAGAATGATTTGTTCCTTAAATATAAAAGTGAGATGGGAGGAAAGAAAAGAACTGAGGAGTACTGAAAAATGATACTTGTAGAATTATAAATTATCAAATTGTCCCTGGGGCTTTTGGATTAGCTCAGTGGTTTAAGTCAACATTTGCACAGGCAATCCCAGTCAGGCCCAGCGGACAGCGGTGCGATCCCCAGGACCCACCCTTCAGGCAGCCTGAACCAGAAAAGGAAAAAAAAAAAAAATTCTTCTGTGTCAGCAATCTCAAATTGTTCCAGCGAGGAATGGAGAAATTAGTAGATGACTGAAGGTGAGGCAAGGCTCCCGGTCCAATGCTGAGCGAGGCTCCAGTCTTGATGTGTATAAGCAGGTCATTCCAATTCTGCTTCAGTTGATCCGGCCGATGGCATAAGATGGAAATGGTCCCATTTTGTTTAGGAAAATAGCATTGTAGCAAAATTTGTTAAGAAGCCAGGCGTGGTGGCTCACGCCTGTAATCCTAGCACACTCGGGAGGCTGAGGCAGGAGGATTGGTGCGAGTTTGAGACCAGCCTGGGCTACAAAAGTGAGCTCAAGCCCAACCTCAACCACATAGCGAGACCCTGTCTCAAAAAGACAAAAAACAAAAAAATTTGTTAAGAAAATTGGAGTGAGAAGATGTTTAAGCCATCCTTGTAAACTTAATGTTATATGTTCTGAACTGATTATCATTATACAGACTTAGGTAATTGATTACAACTTTGAAATAACACTGACAGAATATAGCAAAATAACGATTTTAATTTTAGAAAAGTTGTCACAATAATCTGTTACAATTTGGCACAAAAGAATGAGTGATTTAATAAGCTGTGATAGCTGTAAGTCCTATACATATAGGAGATAATAACATACTCTGGTCTAGCATCATATACAAAAGTAAATTCCACATAGGCTATTTTTTTCTGAGTCATATGAGAGGATTTGCACAGCTAGTAGCTTTTGTCTTTTTACCTTTACCTATATCAGTGTTTCTTATTTTATTTTATAAACAATCATAGTGCAACACAAGGCTAATATAACTGATATAATATTGTTTCTTCTGAACTATTGGTTAGTTTAAATTATGCTGATGGTCTCACTCATGTCTTTTGTTGGAAAAAATGATTTTCTTTCTATAATGCAGGATCCATTCCAAAATACCATGCTGCACTTGGTTGTCACCATTAATCTCCTTTAATTGAAAATAATTTCTCTGTCTTTCTTTGAAGGAGAAAAAAAAAATTTTTTTTTGAGACAGTCTTTCATTTTATTTGTTTGGGAGATGATATCTTTCACTATGTTTTTGATGATTCCATGATTTTCTACATTTAATTATTACCTGCCAGCAGTGGCCTACACCATTGATTTCAGGGTCCTTAGTGGTTAAAATGGGATGGTCCATGGTTCAACGACTTACCTTTCAAAGCCCCTCTAAGCAATAAATAGTAATGCCAGTCATCACCAATAGAAGAAATCTATCATTGTTTTATTACTTTCATTCATTTCACCATACTGTGTTTAGAAACATATACACAAAGAAAAACTTTGCACTATTTGTTGACAATAAAGGTAACTATACTTGAAGTAATTTGCTTGTGAAAACTTTAGTCAACTATGCAATCAAATTTCACACCCAACTGAATCAAGCCCTAATCACAAATTTGCTTAGAGAGGGAAAGTGGTTTGCTTTGTAATTCTACTTAATTCTTCTGGCCCTTCTTGAATTGGCAGGTATTAGCAATCGCTGTTGTGAATACTAATGTCTCTTGGCCAGCTGGCAACAGTTTTTATTGTGTTAATCCTTTGGTCTTCTCTTGCTTCTCTGACACCTCAAAGATATTCCAGGCCAGGTTTTTAACTGGTTAAAACCACACTTTATTTTAATTGGTGTAATTTAATATCATGCCCCTTTTGCTGTACAAATAACTGCATTATAACATCTGTCAAAAGGCATGTAAACTGGCTGCGTAGCTGCTATGGAATTACTGAAGGAAGTAGGCTGTGCCTACTAGAGCCCTTGCCTAAGCCTGCATTTTAGTGGCTAAGAGGTCAGCACTTGATATGATAATTCTAAGGTTAGGTCTTGGTTTTAATATGCTAACACGTGTATGGCTTCAGAGAATTTAATAAATATCTCTGTGCATAAATGGTTCTTCCTGCTCAATAGCAAAAATAAGTAACACATTTTGGGTACTATTTTCCACTCGAAGACAATATTAAATAATGATAGAGGTTGCTCAGCATATACATAATAAAAATGCGATAAGGGATGTCTATATGAATACTGAATTATGTCATTCCAGTGTAATATACATGAGATGTGATCACAATAATGGAGTTTTAAATTTAACAATTTATTACAGCAAAAGATACATTACCATAACCCCCGTCAAACTCATCTTTCAATGAACACTCTTATCTCATCATTCTTGTCATTTTCCAAAGCAGTTCTGAAGTTCTTTTCCACGAGTGTCTTTATTTGTGCTCTTATGGCTACCTCAATGTCCTGAGTCGATGACAACTATTTACCTTTTATGGTCTTTTTTCATTTTGGGGAAGAGCCAGAAGTTTCATGGTGACAGACTTGGATGAACAAGGTAGATGAGGACATGGGTGTAATGATTTTATTTGATAGAAAGGACAATAAATGTTTTTTAATCAATGTTAGACACTAAGGTAGCTGTGGAAAGAAACCCATGAAAGAGAACGTCAGAAAGTGGCAGCAGCAATGGGCTAAGTGTGTTTGAACCTGGGGAAGTAAAAGCAATGTTCTAAGCATGTATTGTTACAGAAATCTATTTCAGATTTAGTTACTTAAAGCAAAAATATGATTTGCTCAGGATCTCTAAATTAAGACTTCTGGCAAAGCTTGCTTGTCAGTGGGATCCTGTGTAACCTTCTGTCCTTTGTAGCTATTATCTAGAACAATTGAAAAGTTACACTCATGTGATTCTCAAATTTTTGGTGTTGTTTGGAAGAATTGGTTGGAAGACTCTCAGTTTGGCCTCTTCCCTTGGTCATGCAATTCCAGGCTTTCTCAACATGGTTTCACAAATAGGCAAGTCGAATAGAGACTGATTTAGAATTCCAATGGACAAGGGTAGATTCCCTAAGCCACCATGTAAGATTTTCAGAAAGTCAGTATCCTACATGCTACATTTTTCTTCTTCCCATGGGACTACATCACGTGTGACTGGCATAAGTCCAAAGATCATAGAGCTGCCCAATCCCTTTTGCTCAGAGGGAAACCAAGGGGGAACAGTATTTGTGAATGACTATTCAGATGAAGGGGTAAGGTACAGTGGAATAAAAGGTCAGTTTTCTTGGGCATTCATACTATGCAAAAAAGATCTGGAGGTTTCCATTTGTGAATCTCTAGCTCCTACACATAGAAAAGAATGCTCATTTTCTGATAAATTTTTTCGAGTATCCAGAATACAGCCAAAGCATTAGCTTTTAATTGTATAACATACAGAAATTACTACCCGGTTTTTAGAGCATGTATTATTTATATTCATACTATGTTTATGAAGCACCAACGCTGCATTCAGCTATTGACAATGCATGAGGTATCGGTCTCTTCTCTGAGAAATTTATTTCATAGTAATTCAAGCTGGTTAAATCAGTGTCAGGCTCTTAACTTTGAACAGACAGCTGTGGAGAGGAGATAAGCTTTTGAAGATGCAGCAGAAATAGTGTTTATAGAGAGAGCCAAAGTGGGAAAGACGATAGGTAACGGAGAGAGGCAGCTTCTACAAACTTGCCAAGTGAACGGTAGGAGGGAAAAACCCCAACAGTTCAGTCAGGAGCAGACAAAGGTAAAGCTCCAGCTCAACTTTATCTTTTGCGTTTGCAGAAATCCTGAGGAATTTAGACATCAACTGGATTTGTCATTTGACAGACACCCGCAGTTTTGACTTCATGTTTATCAAGCGTTCTGTCACATACTTGCTTTGGGCTGATAACGCTGAGTGGTTTTCCTTGATGTCTCTGAGCTGCTACCAGGAAGAGTGCTATGCCTTAGCAATTCTCCAACTCAAGGTCACATGTGATCTCATGCTGAAATAATGACTCTTAATTTCTTATAATTTCAGGGACCTATAGCCACTTTTGCCTTACAGTCATTTTCACATTTAAAGTCATACTGTATCTGATGATTATACATTTCTTACTACAGGAAAGTTGCTTTGTGCGGCAAGATTAAAGATGATAGAGAATACTAAGGTGTTCTTTGGGTGGAACAATTTGAGGGAAAAGTCCAGCCTGGTAGAAAGGCCCTCTTGCCACCATAAGCTGCTCATTTAACTTGACAGGAGCTACTCATTCCCTGCAATCTTCCCTGTAGCATCTGCAATGAGCACTTGCTTCAGCTTCCCAGAATCCATAATCACTTTCTCATATTCTGTCATCGTTTTCTTGGTGACTTATCTCTTTGTTCTTCAGATCAGTTAATGTCTAGTGATCTATGCTTAGATTTGCTAATTCTTCCTTTTGCCAAATCATAAGCTCTGCTGAGCCCATCTAGATTTTTATTTTTGTTTTGTACTTTGCAGTCTTTTAAGTATTTTTGAGCTTTTCCATAATGAAAATCTTTATTGAACTTTATTGGATGAAACAATGTCATGAGGCACTTAGTTGCTTCTTGGTGTACTGCTTTGTTTGGTTATTTATACAACGTTATAATATCATCTTGCAATTCTGCTACCTCTTCAAACAGTTTTCTTTTTAAAGAATTATTTTATTTTATTTTATTTTTTTCTTGTTTCAGAACTTTTGTTTCTTTGTTTATTTATTTATTTATTTATTTATTTATTTATTTATTTATTTTTGTCTTTTTTGAGACAGGGTCTCGCTATATGCAGTTGAGGCTGGTCCTGAGCTCACTTTTGTAGCCCAGGCTGGTCTCGAACTCGCACCAATCCTCCTGCCTCAGCCTCCCGAGTGCTGGGATTACAGGCGTGAGCCACCACGTCCGGCTTGTTTATTTATTTTTATGGCTGGCTCAGTCTGCCCTCAGGGCAGGGCTGGCACAGCGTGTGGTGCCAGGGATCAAACCGTGGTCCCTGCAGCCACCCAAGCTTTCCTAAGCAGCTGCTTTAGACCACTGAGCCATCCTGCTGGGCCCCCAAACAGTTTTCTTTGACTATGTTTTTCTTACCCTGTGGATCCGGCGGTGAACCTATAACTCACATGTTATTTGTATGCTAATATGTAAATTGTTTTTCTAAGCCCAAACCTTAGTGTTTATGCTTAATCCCAGTGTTCCCACTTTGCAGTAAGTAAGAGGCTTCTGGGCTGTGACGTGGACATTGATCTCTAAAAGGTTCATCATTCCTGGATTTGACTTTTCTATTTCTTTGTAAGTCTCATAATTTTTGCTTAAAAACTAGATATTCAGATAAATATTGAAGCAGCTCTGGACAAAGTTCCTGTGACTTGTGTACTTTGTCACTTATTTCTATTCTTTGTGACTTGAGTGAAGTAATTTAACCTTCTTTCTGGTTCCTAGAATGCCTGATGAAACATCCTGGAACAAAACTGGAAGGGAAAGACAGGCAGGGAATGGGCCATGTCTTCAGTGCCACTGAACCTTATGTTTCTTTCCATGACTCAGTAGATGTTCACAGGTGAATGTCTCATTGATTCTTTAAGGCAATTTTGAAAGAGTCCATCATAATTGTTGAAAGCATTAATCCTTAGTTAAATCGTCATTTTGCTGGGAGTCTTCTTGAGTTCTTGATTCTATCATTGTGAAATTTTTAATTTTCTTCTTTAATATTTTTATTACAGTAAATTTGAAAATATCTTTTTGCCTTTAATAATTGAATGAAAATTATTTCTACCATTCCACCTGAGCATTGACTTTGATAACAGAGAATCTCTAAAATGTGTCCAACGTGGGGATGGGAATCACTTATGCCAACTTAATTTATCTTCAGCAAGAATCTATAGTCTGTGAGATGCAGTTTCTAAGTTGGGTTTACACTGGTTACAGCACTATGATTGATTGTGACATCCATTTAGACGTCTTTGGAAAAGTCTCGCTACAGAATTGGAGATGGTCAGGGTTGAGCTTCCCAAAGATATCTGTGGGCACTTAGTAGAATTGCTTTTCATCTAGTAAGAAAGAAAAAAAAAATAGATGATAAATGAGCTACCAAATAGAAGCTTCTGATTTAAAGTAAAAGGCTGCAGTGTCAACAAATAAAGAACACAACACAGGTCAAGATCAGAGTATAATCGCGATAATAGTATATGTTAGTATTTTGAAGAAGAAAACAAATAGAATATTGAGCCTGCTTTGAAGGATAGTAAAATGTAATTGAAGCGCCATAAAAGAATATGCTTGGTTTTTATCTTTGTCACTGGACAGGATAAAGTAGCAGTGATGTTTTATTCAGCCTTCTACTGGGCTGTCAGGAGACTTCACAGTTCATGAAGTACTGTTTTTATCTTGTGTATACACTGGCTATGCTATTGCAGATACACAGAATGCCTCATTTCATGTTTCCTCTACAGACAATGAAAGAATTATTAATGACTGGTTCAGTTAGGGTTTAGCCATGGAGACAGCGAGGAAGGCAATTATTTTAACAGAAAGAAATTAAATTAATGTGTTAAGCATTTGGAAAATGCATAGAAGAAAGAAAGGACTCTGAGGTACCCTAGCTATAAGAGCTTGAGGCAAGTGGGGCTATTATTTGAGCCTAGAACTGATCAGGAACTTCGATGTCTGAGGAGGAAGCACAGTGTAGCTGATCTAAAACCTCTAAGGAAGCATAGTGCATAGGTTTTGAAATACCAGGTGGAAGAACTGAACTTGAGGACCAAGAACACTGGGAGCTAACAAGCCTTAAAGAATTAAGGGCTCTCACAGGGATAATGTACACGGTGACAAAACAGATAGGTAGAGGTGCGGTTCGTCTATTTAGTTTCTTCCTGTTGACAGACTCTAAAAGCAAAATCAAATCTAAAACAAAAACCAAAATGAACTCTGAAACAAAAATTAAAGCTAAAACTAAATCCAAAAACTCATGACTAAACAAAGAGCTACACTGTGAGAATCTCTAGCTACAGCATCACAAAGCAGAGTTTGGGCCAGAGTTTAGGCACTGTGGCTAGGAGACGTAAAACTGAGAGAAAAAGAATTAGAGAAAAATTGCTTTAATTTTAATCCATGGCTCTTTCGATAGGTCATATTTCTTTATCAACTAGGTGCTGATACAATCTTTCTTTTATCCCAGGCAGAATTCAAAATAATGTTTAGGTTCAAGACTTATAAAAGCCTAATGACTTCTAGAATGAGAAGATCAGATTTCTCACATATCATTTGTTTATTGTTATAATATACTTTTGTGAAACATGGGTTAGATTTCAGAAAAGTGATATAGATCTATATAAATGACTTTTTTCTACTTTTTTTGTGGTACCAGAGTTCAAACTCAGAACCTTATGCTTGCCTGGCAAGCATTTATTCCACGGAGCTATCTCCGCAGCCCCAACTTTTTCTACTTTAAATCTTGGTTATACATAACTGAGTTTAGCATGCTCTTAAACTTATGGTACCATATATAATATCTGGTCCATATGCTATCCCTGTTTGATTTCATTTTTGACCTTTAACCTTCATCTCTACTGATAAAAATAGAATGATAGCATTCCTAATGATATGTCTATATATTAAACACTGAAACCTGTGAATGACACATTATTCATGGATAATTAAGAATCTCAGAAGAGGTCACTCTGTTTATCTAAGTAGGTACTAGGTTCAGTGACATGTGTTCCTATAAAAGAAATCCAGAGGAAAGACACATGAATCAATAGGACAGTGCCATTTACAAATGGAACAATAAATTAAAGATATATAACTAAACACTGTGGTATGCCTGGAGCCTCCAGAAGGTGGAAGAAGCAAGGAAAGAGTCTCCTTGTGGGCATTTGGAGAGATTATTGCCCTGATCACACCTTGATTTCAGACTTCATGCATTCAAAAATGGAGAGAATACATTTCTTTTGTTGTACACTACCTGGTGTAATTTGTTACAATGGCTCTGTGAGCCATATGGCTTCCTCTATCTAATTTTTCCCACTCCATTCAAATCCAGTGTCCACATGCTTCAAGTGGGTATGTAGGTACCTCTGATGAATGGCTAACTTTATTAGTAACGAAAAGAATTTAAGTTTCAAATAACTATAAGGCAATGGAACCTAACAATAGACCTGATTATTCTAGACAAGTTTTGAGGCCAAATAATTTGTCCAATTGCCCAAGAAGTTCTCTTACAAATTTTACTCCCAACTTAATAACCAAAACCACATTATAAGTGTGGAATTAGACAAGTGGAAATACCTTTCCTCTTCTGATAAATTAAATAGATATACTCCTGTATTTATTTATTTATTTATTCTTGTGCTTAGTGCACAGGGTCTTACTATGCTGCTTGCACTTGTAGTGATCCTCTGTTTTAAGCTTCCCCAGCACTCAGATTACAGGCATGCACCATCACTTTCGAACTTGGGGTTGATTTAGTGCGACTGGTGGTAGGGCTGGCACAGCATGCGGTTCAGGGGATCAAACCCTAGTCCCTATGCTTGCCTAGGCAGGTGCTTAGTTCACTGAACTACTTGGCTGGGCTCTTAGTCCTGTATCGTTAGAGGTTTTATAAGTAGATTCTATAGTTGAAGGTGCTAATTTGGCAATGTGAAGTAAGTAAGAATCATAAAGATGAATTTGACTTGAAAGTTATTTTTATATTAGGTCTTAAGGAAATAATTATTATAGAAGGGAAGGAAAAGATTGCACCATGCCTCTTTTTTTGATCTCCCTAAAAATACACCAAAGAATTGTGGGTTAGTGGTAAAGTAATAAATGTTTCACTCATTCCTATGATATTTGTAATTTATAAACACTTCACTAAATTGTAAATATAAATGATAAGGTAAAATTAAGATGCAAGGAAGCTTCAGTTAAATTCATAAAGACACCCTAAATGTGGCCAAGTGTGGTGATTCACCCCTGTAATTGCAATACTTAGTAGGCTGAGGCAACAGGGCTACAGAGGGGGCTGGGCTAAACAATGAGATTTATCTCACAGAAACAAAAATGAACAAACAGAAAAGAAAACGCTTTGAACAGTGGCAATGATTCAATCTAATAATGATTTTCTTTCTTTTTTTGAGTTTTGAGACAAAGTCTCCCTTACATAGTTTATGCTGGTCTTGGATTCACGATGTAGCCCAAGCTGGCCTCCAACTTGTGGTCATTCCCCTGCCTCAGCCTCCCAAGCACTGGGGTTATAAATGTACACAGCTGACCTCTAATAATTATTTTTGAAAAAGGAAGGATGTGTGTATGTGTGTTGATGGAGGAAGCAAAATGGTCATATGTCATATGGGTATATACCCAAATTCCTGAGGAATAGCTCTTCACTTTTGAATACATTATACTTTGGAAAGCACTTAGTAATTTTTACACATGCTCATGATGTGCAGAGAGGTCACACTACTCTCTAATAGTATTGATTTAACATTAATTAAACACTTAACCTTTGCCTCATGTGTCCTAAGCACTTTAAGTATATCATCTCATGTTATACAATGACACAGGAAACCTCATTAATTTAATTTCAGGGAAAACACTCTAGAGAAGAGACAGATTACTGCCTCTTCCCTGAATCAAAGATGAACAGTTTATGATACTCTGGAAGACAAGGTAGTAGATAATATATATTCCTTTAATTATATCTGATGTATATAAGAGAAATAAAATAATTGCTTTATATAAATGGGATAAATAAAAGAAATTACAGAAAAAGTTAAGTTTTGCATAATTGAGCAAAGCCAGGTTGTCCGCTGTGTTTCATCTTTGTAGATCTCAATTCATTCATGTGTGCAATTTGGTCAATCTGCATGTACTTCCTCATTTATTAATTACTTATTTTGTGTCTCATAGTTACCATTGTGATCAATAAGTTCATAATTAGGGCCAAATGCCATAGGCTTGACAGGCTACAATTTTGTACATCCTTGAATTTCCAAATGTCTGCATAAAAATTGTGTAACTGCTTATATCACATTCTATGGAGAGTTATTAGAATATCAATGACTGTTA
>PVJA010035398.1:0-21861 GCA_004027025.1 Myocastor coypus | reverse complement strand
AGCCCGCCCCGAGGGCAGGGCTGGCGCAGCATGTGGCGCCGGGGATCGAACCACGGTCCCTGAAGCTGCCCAAGCTTTCCCAAGCAGGCGCTTTAGACCACTGAGCCATCCCACTGGGCCCAATATCTGACTTTTGTTAACTCTTTTTTTTTTTTTTTTTTTGTACCAGGAATTTAACTCAGTACTTTGCATTTCCCAGACAGGTGCTATGCTACTGAACCATATTTCAGAACCCTAAATATCCGACTTTCAAAAGTACATAATTCAGTAAACAAGCTTATCACCATAATTCCATTCATTTCAATCTATGTGTTGAACATTTAAAAGAATGATTTGTAGCTGGGCGTGGTTGCACATACCTGTATTCCCAGCACTCCGGAGGCTGGGGCAGGAGGATCTGTGAGAGTTTGAGACCAGCCTGGGCTACAAAATGAGCTCAAGGCCAGCCTGAACTGTACAGTGAGACCCTGTCTCAAAAAGACAAAAAAAAAAAAAAGTATGATTTGATACGAAAACTATGTTTTATATAAAGTATCCCTTAATAAATTAATATAGTTAAATCACAAGGTTTTGTTGTGTCACTAATTGTTCAAGTATATATTTGTTGAGCAGCTACTGAAAAGATGAAAAAAAAGAAAAAGTGAAATATCATACTGATAAGTAAGGTACATTATACTTGTCTTCAAGTTTTAATTGCATTTGTTAAAGATAAGCTTTCAATGTAAGAAAAGAATGATAATTCCAGACCATGAATTAATAGTGGTAGCTTTGCAGAGGTAAATGCAAAGTTTCTGCAGAAGAATGAAGATAGACAAATGATTTTAAAAGTGAATAGTACTATCCAGAAGAAGTAGAAAGTGAGAATCTTCCCTTGTTGCAAAGGATTAGATTGTGACAGAATTCTAAACACACATAGATAGTGTGAGCTACATTATTAAATTATTAAGAATCAAATGGCCATGCTACACTTCAGATATGTGAAATATAGCAAGAACAAAGAACAGAGGAAATAAATACCAAAATATAATTCAGAAGCATCCAAGCAGAGTTAGTCCCTCAATTTCAAGATAAAAGTTATGAGCTCTATCCTAAGAAAACAATCTCTAAGTAGGAATTGAAAGCTACTGCAATGGTTTACACTGATGGTGTCCAAAGGATCTCAAATAGGAAATAGAATAAGGTGAATAAATTGATTCAAGGAACAAGGGAGAAGGAACAATGAAATAACATGCAGTAATCCACTGGGAGATGTTGTGAGCTGCAGTATATTCACTTGTAATACTAATTAGAAACAGGTTTTTCAAGGTGAGACAGCCTCAAAAATATTTTCATGTATTTAAAAATCAATGGATCATTATATTATTATTCATACTTAATTGTGAATTTATCATTAATTTGGATTTTTGTAATACCTGTTATACATTGATCAAATCAAAATTTGAAATTATCTTATTAAAAACTTTTTAATTAAAAAAAAACTCTTTAAGTAAAACAACTAGTTAGTTCAGACAATTATGTAGAGTTACAATCAATTTGTAGTACAAGATAGCTGGAAGGTAATGTTTATCAGGACCATGAATTTCCTTCTATTTCTACTCATTTTAGCTGCAATTCAAGACTATGTTCTGCAGCAGAGAAAAAACCCTTTTACTTTTGTTCACTGGACAATGCCAATACAGCCTGTTGCCTGTGAGGGCTAGATCTTAAATGTTTCCCAGTGGCCCACAGGTTGGAGGCCTGATCCTCAGCAAGGCACCTGGTGAAACCTCTCAGAGCTGAGTCTAGTGAGAAATCATTACATGCCCTCAATGGGGGTAAGGATATAGGGCTCAAAGATTGGGGGTGACAAATCATTAACTCTCCAAAACTGTGAGACTATCCTATTTCATAGTTGGCTATGTCATATCTTTGTTAGAGTGACAGTAAGCTGAAGAGTCCTGCAGAAGCGTCACCAATGATGGACAACAACCTTATGAAACACCAACCTTCTCTTATGATGCTTTCCTAAACACCTGCCATTTCCTATTCTTCTTGCAACATAATCACTTATTTTTAAAAGAGAATAAAAAGTAGTAAAAAATTAGACATAAAACAGAATTTCACTAAACAAAGTGATAGGAATTCAACAATAGTTGTCATAATGCATGTTGTAAAAACCTCAAAAAGTAAATAGAATCTAAAGGGTACAATACTGTGAAAGGGAAAGAAACTGTTGAAAGGGAAGGAAGAACTTGGATGAGGGAAAGGAGAAGAAAAGAGAATGAAGGGAGGAAAAATAATATATGCGCATGCAGAGGATAGCTTGGATAATAGTGGTGCTGATTTCTACTGTTCTATTGAAAGGAACAGTTAGTGCTTAATTTTTCTTAATTTTTGACCAGTTTTGCATGCTTGTATCTGGTAATCTGAACAACTAACTTGAAGCCATTTAATCCCTTTAATTATGACTGAAAATTTTTCACAAGATCAGCTCAGAATCTAAGGTTTCACTGGTGTCCAATTAAATGACTGAATAGAAGAAACAACTATCATGCAGCGGCTTGGGGTCCTTTTCTATAATTTTCTTATAGACTACTTTTGGATAAGATGCTTCAGTACATTCTCTAAAACCCCCAAAACTCTTAACATAAAATTCTGGCTGCATGAAAATACTATCTTTTTTTGTACCAGGGACTGAACTGTGTTACTGAGATCTAATTTTGAGTGACAAGAGTGCATCTACACGGTGTTGTTATGTCTATAGTATTTGATGTAGGGTAGCAAAGTTTTTGTTACCTTCAAGGTTTTCACTTGTTCTTCTGGAGACTAAGAGTATACTTGATTTGAAAAAAAAAAAGATACTAGTGTCAGTAAAATTAGCAAAAACAAATTCAAACATTAGAAGACTACAGCTAACTTCTCTTCAATTCCTTCACTGCAACTGTCATGTGGCTGCTAGAAAAAAAAAAAAAAGACTACACACAGTGTCTATACACTTGGATTTATAGGTATAGATAGAAATGTGCATTGTGCCTGTGTATGTGTGCCCAGGCGTGTGTGCTGAATTAATGATGCTAAAGAAAGAAAAAATATGGTGTCTTAGTTTCTCTTCTCTCATTGTTGGGACAAATACCCAACACCCAAAACGAAGGAAGGAAACTTTTATTCAGCTCACAGTTACTGGAGGTTTCAGTCCATATTCAGCTGGCTCCAAGGTGAGTGGAGCAGGGCAGAGAGCATCCAGCTCATGGAGGCAGGACAGCAACAAATGGTGACAAGAGCACCTAACTGACCAACCAGGGCAACAGAGAACAACACAGAGAGAGAGAGAGAGGGAGAGAGAGAGAGAGAGAGAGAGAGAGAGAGAGAGAGAGAGAGAGAGAGAGAGTCTGTTTCTCTGTTTCTCTTATGCATTCAGGCTCTCTGCCTCAGGATATCCATCTTAGACCACACCATTAATCCCAGCAGTACTCAGACCCATAATCTCATCCTTGGATCACCCATAATTCTAGTGGATCATGAGTTAAACTCTAGAGTCCCTACTCCATGATTGCATGAGGCTTTGGGGAGACAACTAGACACAAACCATAACATATGGGAAGAAGTAAGGTCAATGAAAGAGAAAGAGAGATAACAGAATAGATAAAAATGTTGTATCTCAGATGGTACTACAAAGATAGATTTTGAGCATGAATAAAGTCTAGAACTGCAACACATTTCCACCAAAGGCTTTAAGCCTCATGGAGACGTATAGTCACAGCAACAGTTTCACTCTTGATACCAAGTCTGGGTATCAGTCAGCTATTCATCAGTGGGGAAATAACTTCAAGGTGGAGACGTTTAGTTTGGTTTCAGGGGAGTCAGTCCATGCTAGCCTGGCTACAAAACAGAAAAGTCATGGTGGAAGGACAAGACTGCCCAGATGCAGAGAGAAAAGGGACAGAGATGAAAGGGCATAGTATTCAGAACCAGGCTTCCATGACCCATCCAGGAACAACCAAGAGTGTGCTTTGCTAATCCTCTAATGTCATGCCAATCAATTTGACACATTAAACTTAAACACCACAAAAGGTAAACTGAGAGGATTATCTAAAGGTAAGATAAATACTTTTATGCTTTTGCCTAGAGCCAAGGGGAGTTAATGACTGAGACTGGCCTGTCACTTGGAGAAGAAGACAGTTTATCTCAATCTTAGCAAAGCTCCTCTATTATTTTAATAATTTTTTTTACTTACTTTCTTTTCCTAAGAATTAGGAAATTAGGTGGGCCAACATATGTATGTCAAAAGTACTTAAATTGTAGCCAACTGATTAAATCAAATTTAAATTTAGCTAAAACGAAAATATCTGATGTGGATTTTCATGTATAAATATTAAATAATACAATTTTATGCATCATGAATTAGTATCCACTCCAAGTACCAACATATTTATAGATTTTTGATAATACAGACAATACTTTTCAAACCAAAGGACTGTATTTACCAAGGAACATGAGCTATGTCCTTTTGTAGTAAAATGATAAAAACCAGCCAGTAAAAACTAGTGTTGCATAATTATTTAAAAATTTATATATCATTGCCCATGTTTTGCCTCACTCAGAAACACTTCAATAAAATAATTATATGATAAACTGCATCTAGGATTAAAACTAATCCTTGATATACACTTTTTAAAAATACCCTAATTCTGTAAGCGATGAACTCAAATTTCAGAGGCAATGAATTCAATACTGTAGAGAGAGAAAGCAAAACAAAACAAAACTTATTTTAAAAATCTGTATTGCTTGATTGTACCCAATATCCTAGCAACATATTGTTATATTGTTATTATGTCTCTTCATAAGGAAAACTCTTAATCAGAAATGATGAATTCTTCTGTGGTCTGATTAATGTACGAGCTTTATTTGAAAAGTGTTCCTTCAAAAAATAATCATGGCTACATAATGGGCAAATTTATATTTTAAAAATATAACTAGTGGGCACTCTCTTACTTAGACATTTTCTTCTAGTGTCTTTTGAAAGCTCCCTGAAACTTAGATGTTTGAAGGTATGCAAAATAACTACATTTATTTAGTTAAGTATAGTAAGACTACAAGGCCATAATCTTACACATCTATAAAACTAATTGATAACAGTACTATGGGGATAATTATTGACTGTCCATGTTTTCTCTGTGAAGATTGATAAAATCTTTCAGCTGTTAGGTCTAAACTAAGTTTGATATAAATAAAAACTCTGTTTTAATTTCTATTTCTGTTTTCTTTTGTTTCACACATGTTACCCACAGATTACCCTCTTTTCTAATAATATTGTCTATATGCCTCTGAAAAATATTTAGGTCAGTTTTAGAAAGCACAAGATCAGAGCCTTCTGCTCTGCTGCTCTCCCACTGCCTCAGTCTTTCTTCTTGCTCTGTGGATCTGCACTGCACATTTACGCACTGCATTAAGCTGCAGGTTGCTTTTTATTTTAGGTAGGAAGAGGATAACTTTTATTTGTTTCACTTTGTTTTTCATGTATGAGGTTATCCTTACAAACGCTCTGTTTCTTGGTGCTTACTAGCAGGCCCTTCTTGAACTTCTCTTTCCATGTGCTTCACAAAGTTACATTTCCCTGGCCCTGTCTCCTGCTTCTATTAGCTATGACTCTGTGTGTGTGTGTGTGTGTGTGTGTGTGTGTGTGTGTTACCAAGCATTGCAATTCAGGACCTTGGGCTTGCGAGACAGGCACTTATGCCACTTAGCTAACTCCTCATCCTGTCTTCTACTTTTAAAGAAAGTTCTGTACTTCCAAGGCTTTTTAAAGCACCACCACATGTAGTGGGTCCATAGCTCACCTGGAAACTGGCTACAATGCAGCACTACCAAAGTCTTGATGAACCAGAAGGTGTACTTTATTTTTTTTTATTTTTATTTATTTATTTTTGTCTTTTTGAGACAGAGTCTCGCTATGCAGTTCAGGCTGGCCTTGAGCTCACTTTTGTAGCCCAGGCTGGTCTCGAACTCGCACCGATCCTTCTGCCTCAGCCTCCCGAGTGCTGGGATTACAGGTGTGAGCCACCACGCCTGGCTCAGAAGGTGTACTTTAACCAGTTCTCCAAGTGAGCATATGTAAGTGACAGGCATGACTCTAAAGTGTTGGCGGCTGCCACCTCCTTCAAACTACTGCCTACCTGTTCTCTGACCATGTAGTTACAGCAACTATTTCCCTCACAACATCATGGCCAGGACTGAATTAACCTAGCAACAGCTGTCTGTGTCTACACAGTTGCTCAGCTCAGAGTATTCCGATGAGTTGACTGTGAGTGGGAAGGAGGGCGTTGTGATTAATAAACAGTAGACTAGATACTCATCTCTGTAGTTTTCTACTTCACGGTTGAACTCTCCCCCTCTACCTACTAGAAGGAAATAAGCACATTTAGCATATTTATTAATATAACTGTTATTAAACTTCTGCTTCCCCAGAAGCAAAGTTGACCATATGGAACTCTTCCTTTGTTTCATCACAAGGGGATTATTCTTGTGTTAACTATTTTGACTGAGAGAAACAAGTTTTATTTGTAGGGCAAATTATTGCTGGAATAGCCCCACAAATGAGTAATCTAGTCTACATTAATATATGAAAAGAAATATATCCAAATTGTCTTAGTTACTCTTCTCTAGTTGCTGGGACAAAGATCTGGCATCCAAAATGAAGGAAGGAAAGGCTTATTCAGCTCACAGTTACTGGAGGTTTCAGTCCATATTAGGCTGGCTCAAGGCTGTGTGAAACAGGGCAAAGAGCATCCAGTTTGTGGTGGTGGGACAGCAACAAATGGTGACAGAGGCAACCAACCAGGGCAACAGGAAGCAACAGAGAGAGTGCTTGATTCTCTGTCTCTCTTATCTTACATTCAAGCTCTCTGCCTCAGGATATCTGCCTCAGACCACATCCATAATCCCAGCAGTACTAAAACACATAATCTCAGTGGATCATGAGTTAGTCTCAAACTCTAGAAGTCCCCACCCCATGACTGCCTGAAGCTTTGGGGGGACAACTAGACACAAACTGTAACACAAAGCTTAGTAACTTTATTATTAATTTGGTTAGAAGGTGGCTTGCAGGAGATTTGGCATAATACCATACTGTAAATGATTTTGAGTTTGGTGTTTTTAATTGCATTTTAATGTCTTTGACCTAGCCAAGTGAATTGAAATTATTTTCAAAGAAGAAAAATAACTTTACACTTCAGTATGGAATAATAATGTAGAAATGAACTGTTGTTCTTTAATTGTGTCTGTTTTTCCTTTGAACCTGGTGGAGGCCTTTCACCTGCAGTAAATGTGTAACATGGAGAAAGCCAGATATTACCTGTGTTCTTTTGTGAAACAGAACTTAAAGTGAATATTAGACCATCCAGGAAAATGAATGAATAATATATATTATAGTTTGTGATGCATGAAAGCTATATGAAATGAAATATTCACCACAGCATTGTAACTTAAGCTATAGACATAGACACAAAACAACAGGTGTTAAAGCTTTTAATATAAATTGATCATATATAAGGAAAATTTGCAGCATATTGGTCACTATAAATTTAGAAAATTTAGAATTATTGAATCTGATTGTGGTAAATCATCGACTAACATAGAGATGTAATGCATAGGTTTTATCTTTCATTTTCAAAGATATTGTACTATTTTCTTAGGTTAACATGAAAACCTCATGTAAACTCAATATTATGAATAAATTGCACTTACTTAATAATTATATCTACATAAGAAGAGCATGTTACTTTTGTAAAAAAAAATTAACGATGTTTTGAGGTATTGGGTTAAAGTAATTAAAACAATATTAAACATAACATAAACTATATCTTAAATTAAACTATATTTTATATTAATGTTAGTTTAGGATTTATGACTTAGAAGTCATATTGTTACCTATTTGCAAAGACACAGTATAAAGCTTATCATTTTAAAATTAAATTCTTCTTTATAGACATATATAAAGAATAGAAATTCCAAGCTTTGTGGAACAAAATTAAAAGTTCATTTTAATTAATCATATATGATTAATGATTTTATAACTTTGGTATTGGTTGTTTGCCAATATTCTATGAGCTTTTAAGGTATAAAATTGTGGAGATATTGTTGTTTGGTACAATTACTGAGGAGAGTGAGTGGAATAGGTTGGACAGAAGTGACGGCATCAGACTTCCTGTGCTGTACAGGGAAGTCTCCACAATGAAGAACTGGCCAGAATTCTTTCATGACCTTTGAGTCTATCTTTAGGCAAACATTCAGGAAGTTGAAAATATTATTGATAATAATCTGAGTGTAGAATGTTTTTCAATTTCTATTTGATTTTAATGTGTATAAGATTTTCTAAGATTGTAAAAAAATGTAAGTCATCAAAATTGTAAACACTTCAATGTTTCATAATTTGGCAAAATTTAGTTCATCATGTTGAAATTTCTATTAATTATCAACAGCTTCCTTTACAGTATGAGAGCTACTCCTTAAATACTCTTGTTTTTGGCAATGTGTTGTTCATGGTAATGTTTCACAAAGAGGCATATATTTAATTACTTAACTTTATGATCTAATATCATTTTTTCCAAGTCTTTTATATATGATAATATACATATACATCTGCACACATGTGTGCACATATATATACTCTTTCCTTGAATTATGCTTTATCAGTATCGAGTTATTATTTTGAAATTGTCTGTGCAGGACAGTTCTGTTTTCTGCAACTTTTAGTTTATGATAATACTGGGGCACTCCAACATACTGATTATAAAACATAGTGTTTTGGGTTTAATGGGTTTGAGAGCCACATTAGAAACTCCTCAAGAAAACTGATGTCTCCTAGCAGGTCACGTCTAACAAATCCAGTTGTACAGCAAAGTTTACTTTGGTAGAAGGACAAATGTACATGGCACAGAGAAAAGTGTATGGTGTGCCTTGAGTTTTTTCTTAAACTGTAAGCTTACTTTGTGATTTTATAAGGGTCAGTTAATTTCTCTGGGCCTGAATTTTCCTTCTATTCACTGAAAGTGTACTTGATGAGCTTTAAGATCCGTTAGACACTATGATATCTTAGGAAATTTATTTCTATAGTGTAGAAAATATACAAAACTTACATATTTGCAATGTTCATAGGTGCATGAAATGTGTTTATATTGTTCTCAAACTCTTCTGGACTAAACCAAGAACATGAATTCTCATTTCTAACACACACATAAATATATATATATATATATATATGTATATATATACATATATATATGACAAATGGATATAAATATGTTTATAACATGCAATATGTGTATATGTATTTCTTTTTGTATGTATTCACATTGTGTATATGTATATTTGATTGCATCTTTACACAGATAAATATTATTAATCATATACACAAACATATACTGCCCATATACATGTATATTTTTATATTTATATGTATATTTATATAGACAATAGATAACTTTGCCCGCTGATATTTTGAAGGGCTTATGCAGTTGTGCATTTTAATGGTTAATTTTCTTAAAGCCTAGGCAAGACTTTCTGAGTGAAATATACATGGTAATATATGAGAAAATTACTTGTCCTCAGGTCATGTAAAGACTTGGTTAGAAAAGGGCACATTCATCTTCGTCCTTAGAGTAGACCAGCACTCCCTCTTTCAGTTCCCATGTCCTTCTCCCTTCAGCCACGTGCACCTTGCCACTTTTTTTTTTCTTTAAATTATCAAGAGGAGGCTACAAGATGAGGAATGCTTCACTGCAGGTGGTGATATGAAACTGACAAGTAGTTTATAAACTGGCCCTACCCTATTGCTTGGAGAAGCTTTATAACTGATTGTTTTAATACCAAAGTGACACCAAAGGAGGTCAAGTAAATAAATATGCAAGCCTCACCAGTTCAAAATAATAAAATTTCAAAGTGTGCAAGCCTGCTTGTTGAACATATGTTTGAGGCACAGCTAAGCCATCTGGCTCAGTGTCAAGCATTTACACCAACTGCAGTCTTACAGTACCTGACAGCAGAAAAGCTTTATTCCCCTGGTGTTTGGGCACAAATGGAGAAATATTATTGAAATGATTATCTGCATCAAGACTCAGATTTGCTTTGACATTTAGCTGGCTCTGTTTAATCCAAAGGGTTGTCTGAATGAATAAAGAGAAGGGTTCCTTCAGAAGATGCTGCGAGCAGCCAGGGAAAGCCAAATGATTAATGAGACTGCAAGGCAGGGTGGACCTGCCCACCTCCACCCAGACCTCGGTGCCAAGAACTGAATATGAAATTAGTCTGAGGCTTTCCTGGGCTTGTCAGGAGATTCTTCCATCCTCACTTGGGCTCTCCTTTTGGTATTCTGGAAACAAAAGGAGCAGGTACCTTACCGAATATGGAAGAAATAGAGAGCCTGGGAGAAAACTTCATGCTAGAATCAGAACATTTCACATTCAAACACTTTTTGCTTTTAACAGCTCTACTGGAGGCATTTAGATAGTATGTTAGGAATAGAATTTCTTTTAGGAATCAGAAAGCTACGGCTTGTTGCCTGGTTTCTGTTTTGGCAGCTGGTTTCTACAAGTAATGGTCTTTATATCAAGATGATTTCATTTGGCTTTGATTGCAACGTGCTCCTGCTTATTTGGTTCTGTCATTCATTGTAAGAAGGGACACTAAGCTTAGTTTCTTGTAAAAGCAAAGAACAATTCTAGTTCAACACTTACCTATGCTAATAAGGTGAATAGATGCTTAGCCAAAACAGCACTTTTTTTTTGTTAAACCCTGGCTAATCAGCAAGGAAGAGTAAAGTTTTATAATAAAAGAATATTGATGATATTAATAGTGTACCCACCTTAACTTTGAGCTATTTATTAAAAAGTCCTAAGTTCATACTTGCTTTATCTGATTTTTAGTTGTATTGTATCCTTTGGAAGGAAAATCTTAACAATGATTGTTGCTTTAGACTTGAAATTACTTTTGTTATTTGGGTTTCATAAGAATGTTAGACATGACTTTCTCCTCTCTCCTACTTTTACTTGACTTCTTATAGAGCTATGAATACATTCTAATGAACAATTGACAGGCTGACTGATTTGTGCCAGAGCGCAGAGTGATCAGCATGCCCGCAACATTGGGACTCACCATTCAAGGATATAAAACACTCTGGGGTTCATTTTCTGGCAGAGGTTAGTTAAGGAAACTGTTCAAAATTTGTACTGTTTTTGGTTTTCAAATAAGTGCCTTTTTTTAAATTTAGTGAATTAAAAGGCATCTATTTCTTAGAATTTATAGTATCTTTAAATTATCACATTGCCACTTGGGAGTTGCTTTGTGTATTCTGTGTATATTAACAGGATATTTTTGCATGTGTTATGCACATAAGAATATTAAAGACAATTTTAAGAAGATGAAATATTCTTATTGCAGGAAAATCCAAGAATATGCTACTTTGTTTTTTAGAAAATATTTTAAAAAGTTACTCAAGAATGGTCAAAACAAATAGTAAAAGCGCTTGTTTAAATAAAAAATAATGTATAACTCCAAGAGGTTACAGTTTTGCCTGGGACCTCACTTTAAAGCCTTTGCTTAGATAAATCCCAGGGAAATGACATTCTTTTATAGTCTTAAGAACAATGTGTGGGTATGAAAATATATTATGACATAGTTAAACATGGGGCTATAATTTCTAAACTGCATAAATTACATGTTTTCCCCTATTATGATACAGACAGCCAAACTGAACATTTCTGAAAGAAAATGACCAACGTATGATTAATTGCAAGCTCACAGATTTTGCAGCTTCAAGAGTAAATCAACTGCTAAGAAGTGCTAACTTGCTAAAACATAAACTAATTTTAGTCTCTGGATATTAAAATATAATCCATCTTCTTCCTCCATTGGGAAAGCTAATTAGAAATTGTGACTGGCAGAGGGAGGAGAACACAGAGAACACCAGGATTAAGTTCATCTGCTTAAAACCTGAGCCCAGAAAAAGTGGCCAGATTTTTCATTCTTTACATTTCACATACTTAAGTTTCCTGAAACCAGCTTATGTTAATGGCTGCTGCCCAAATGTGCAAGTGACAGAAGAGAGAGTTTGTGAAAAGAACACATTTAGTTAGCATAGCATGGTACACATATAATGCACCGAGTATAGGAAACTGGCCTATGGATTCCACTGGTCCACTGCTCAGAAGACCTGACTTCTGTTAGAACAACTAACAGCAAGGGTTTTGCAAGGGCCATCAGATAATCGGCATTTGTGTTTTGCAACTCTGTATATTTGGAAAATTTACAAATTGTGAGCTAGTTTTAATGTTAAGTTAAAACTGGACAGTGATGGTTCTTCCATTAAAGGTAAAATTTAAAAATTATGCAGCTTCAAGAACATAATGAATACAGAGTTTTATACTAACCACATATGTATAATACTTGCTGAAAACTTCATACTTTATCTGTTACATGACTATGGTTTTATTTCAAAGAATCTTAAGTCTGACATATTAAAAATATAAATACATTATTAATCATTTTTACAATATAATTGTGAGGCTTGTCAATTGAGTAAATGATGGATACAATAAAAATCCAAGAAAATTTCCCGTTCAAGTGATGATTTAATGGGAATAAGGGAACGAATAAGAGCTGCATAGTTTCAAGGAACAACAACCTTGTAATAACCACATTCTTTGATATTGAAGGAGTTAAGGCTGTGGAGTTGATAGTCTATCAGCGTGTTTATTCATTTAACTTTTTGAGACAGGGTCTTATTACATAGGTCGTGCTGGTTTTGAGCTCACTATGTAGCCCAGGCAGGTCTTGAACTTGTAATGATCCTCCTTCCTTTGCTTCCTGAGCACTAGGAATGCAGGCCTGCACCAACACACCCAGATTTCTATCAGCATTTTAAACATATTAAATTGCATGAAAATTCTCCACTATATATTGTGGATATTTGGTGCAGATATATTTATCTGATATTGGGATTAACAATAATAGACCTTACAAATAATAGCATGGATTTCCTCAAAGAACTTTAATTGAATTTAGTATAAGTAACAAGTCCATGAATTTCTCAGGCTTATTTGTAACAAAACCCATATATATCCTTTCCCTGCCTTTAATAATTAATGACTTTAGCTAGCAAGAACTCTAAGCCTAGATAGAGCATGAAAATAAGAATTGTGAGTTATTTCAGTAGTGAATAAGAGCTAGATTACCACATTGTTATTCTGCCTTAGCCACCTCTCAATTGTGATATGTTGAAATAAAGTATTTAATGTATCTTTCTTAATTTTCTCTTCTATAGGATAACAATACCTCCCAATATGTGTAATTAAAAACGTTCATTTGTATAAACAGTTGGACTAATTTCTGGCATATAGTAAATGCTTAATAATTTCTTTTGTTTGTTTGTTGTGCCAGGGATTGAACTTGGGACCTTGTGCTTGTGAGTCCAGCACTTATCACCAGCCTTGATTCACAATAAATGTTAATACCTACATACATCCCTAACATGACAAATACAGCCAAGTATAAATTATATATACTTACAGAAATAAAAGTATCCTTTTTTCCAGTTAGGTCCTCTATATTAGTTCTTCCCACATGAAGTAGTACAATATAAAAAAGAATTGGTGAATTTTGGGCCAGGACAGAAGAAAACTGGTATTTCTGTAATGCGACACTCATAACTCAGGAAGCTATCAATTTCAGTTCTGCAAAGGTGGAATTAAATCACTGCAGTCTTTCAGTTCACACCTGAGTCACTAATATAAGGTTTTAGTCAGAGGATTATGAGTCATTGGAAAGAACTGTGCTATTTTTTAAAGCATCTAGAACTAACTCATTAATTATATAACAGGAATCAATCATATAACAATTATAACAAGAATTCTTCTCTAAGAATAGTTGACATTTTAAAGGCAAACACTTATATGTCAGTTGTTATTAATCATCATCAAAATCTACAACATTTAATACTATTAATATTTTAAATATATGTTTATATTTATATTTATTTATATTTATGTTTATTTATTTGGTACAAGATCTCACTATGCAGCTCGGACTCATAGTGCTTTTCCTCTCTGAGCCTCCCCAGAACTGGTACCACAGGTGTGCACCCCATGACCATTTTCTACATGGCACGGGGCTGGCATGGCATGCAGTACTGGACCTCAAACTCAAGTCCTTGTTTTTGCCAGCCAGATGCTTAGACCACTGAGCATTCTCCCCAGCCTTACTATTCTCCATTTAAATGTGTATAAATATTTCAGAGAGATCATTTAACGTATAAAATGTCACATGCTTACTAATTATGGAGCCAATATACAATTGTAGGCTTAGTTAAGTGGAAAGCCACGCTATGTATCATAGGAACAAAAAAATGAGCTTTGAAGTCTGACCATGTTTCTATAACAATAATCTTTTACTTTGATTTAGTTACCTGTAAAATATATAGAAGGTGGAAACTTTTAACCCTAATTTCTCAGCTAGCTACCTTCATTAAAAATCTGAAAGCTCTAGATGAAAAGTAAATACAGAGGTCACCTCAAGTCTCAGATTCTGTTTCCTTCCTTGACCTCTTTTAACTGGTTTGCCTTGGCAGCTCATTAATGTTGTTAATTCAAGGACTTCTGAAAGGTCTCCTCAGTTATATTTGTTCTTTGTTGCAACACAAGGCTGTTACAGATGACTCAATAACTTCTTGGCATGTGGTACAGTATATGTGTTATTTATAAAGTGTAAAGAAAGAATGAGGCAGAAACATCATTTGAAGAAATAATTTTAATAATTTTCCAAAATTGACAAAATGTACTTCCCACGGCTTTAAGAATCTTAAAAACCCAAGCATTTCAAGTATAAGAAAAACTTCACTTAAACACACAGAGTAAGGCAGCTGGAAAACATATATTTATACACAGCCAGCAGAGCAGACATGTTACTTTACATGGCTCTGTAGTGAAATGGACAGCTGATTTAGCAACAAAAATTATGGAAGTCAAGGACAATGAAATAACATCACATAGTCCTGGAAGAGAATCACTTCCAACCTAATGGTGTACCCAGAAACAGCATAAAGTTTTACATAAAATTTAAAGGAATTAAAAGCACAAATATTAACAAAATCAAGTTGATGTGGACTGTACAAAACTATAATGGCAATATCTGAGAGATTCAACCACATATTTATGAAGTACATGACAACAGTAGATGAGAAGTATTCTAAAATTTTTAATATTATTGGAAATATGGTAAAGTCAGTAATTCTTAGAAGATTGCAAAAATTCAAGGCTGAATTTTATGCAGTAGGACGACAATTAAAATATAAATAATTTAATTTTATTTAAATTATAAAAATACTTTGTAAGTCACTATTTACTTTGAATATAAAATGGACTAAATATTTTAAAGACTAAAATTGTTAGGCTGAATATTATGTAGATGTAAAAGTAAGAAACAGAGATAAGATAGGTAAAAATGATAGGCAATAGTAAAAATAAACAAAGAGCATCAGGTGTGATGAAGCAGACCTTTAATTTCAGCTACATGAGACAAAGGAGCAGTAAGATTGCAAAGTTGGGGGGCAGCCTGGGAAATACAGTGAAATTCCACCTCAAGCAATAGCTAAATAAACAAATAAATAAAATCAAGAAAGTTTGTATTAAGAATAGCTGAGATGATTGTACTACTAATTTCCTTCCGTTTTTTGAAAGTAGTGGTTAATGTTTAAAGTTTTTACTTTGACTATATATGCATATATATATATATATATATATATATATATATATATATATATATACTCTCTATAGAGAGTCAATATAGATTTGACTCTATATGCCAGTATCTATAATCTGAGCAACTACACTGAAGACCACCAAGTGCAATACAAAAACCACAGTTGAAAACCTCTCATTTTGTTCTTCTAAATGTGTACTGTTTCTAATGTCTTATCAATTAGTACTCTCTCCAAAATCAATTAGTACTCTCTTCAAAATAAATTTTAATAAAATAACAAGTAGAAAAGGACAGGAAAAGGAATTAAGGGTTTAGTGAAATAAGCAATGTTTAATTATTTGACCAACCTTGCATACCTATATGTACTAATCTGAGCAACAGATTTGATGATGAAGATATGTAATATAACAACCACTGTTAAATTTTCGTTCTTGTTTTTAAAAAGAAAATTTACTTTCAATTTTACTTTTAGTGAATTTGAAAGCCTTCAATATTTGAATAAGCATGTATTTTCTCAATTCTAAACATTTGATTGGAGAGAAATTTGGTTTCAAATTCTTTCCAAATTGCACATTTTTCTAATATCTTAAATTTAAGATTTACTTACACTTTTTTAAAATTATGTAATTTTTCTTATGTTCCTAATAAAAATATGAAATACTAAAAAAAAGGTACAGCCGCACTATAGCAGATAACCCTGAGTAGCAGAGTTATACCACAGCAGAAGCAGTAGCAGGAATGAGAAGAAGCAATCTCACTGCAATTGCAGACATTTAGTGAAAAAGTGACATTAGTATGAAGGAAAGAGAAATAAATTAAGAAAAAAAATGAATTCAAATAGCAGCAATTTTGGCAAATGGATAAGATTTATTAAGGTATGAACTACTCACTAACTTTGAAATTTGCTTTGTTTCCAGCAGTACTATTACTAGAGTTCATATTGATGACCAGGGCTTTAAGAGTAAGGTTATTGTGGTTCAGAGCATGACACCCACTTTGGCATTTTTCTAGTGAGAACCTTGTGGTGATGGGCACATTACAGTGACAGGAGCATGTGTCAGAGCAACTGATTTCATCTCCAGGCTGGAAGCAGCAAGGACAGGCCAGATTTGCTCTTTCTACAACAGTTATGGGCTGCACACATGCTACTTCATTCCCACGATCTAAGGATTTCTAACTCCCTTCCACTTCCCAAAGTTTCTAGCACCTACCAACAGTACTATTCTGAGGACCAAGATTTTAATCACAATGGACCTTTGAGAAACACAAACTATATTTAAGACATACAACTTTTCCACACCATTTGAAGGATAACTCCCTTCTCTTATATTGGAGAAATAAAACAAATGAATGCTATGGCATGGCAAATTATGTTGCAAACATGAGAATCATTTAAGCCAACTAATAAGACAGTGTGAAAGGGCTTGAAACATATAAAAAATTTATCTGGAGTGGATTTACTTTGCAAGATTTTGAAAGGCATATGAATTACCTGGACAAAAATTACCATTTCTGTTGCAGTGGTTATTCTACCCTTGCTCGTCTGTGGGGGATCCTGAGATCTGTAGCAAACAACCAAGGGATGGACAATGCTTTGAATGGCCAGGGCCCAGAATGATAATTAAAGGGCAAAAAGGGAAATGACTCATCAAACTTGAGGAAAACTGCTGGTGACTCCAGTCAAAAGTACCTCTCTGGGTCTCAAATGGAAAGGAAACCAAACAGGAGGGTTTTTTAAAAAATTTTTTAAACAGAAAGTGATTAAAATGCAACAAATATGTAACCAATTATTTCCACAAAGTATAACATAAGAGAAGGGAGCTATTCTTAGAGTGATGTGAAAAAGTTATATGTTTTAAATACAGTTTGTTTCTCAAGTGTCCATTGTGATTAAAACCTTGGTGCTCAGGATTTCCAGGGGTCTGCATTTTTAAAATTTATTTTCAAATAGCAAAAACACTTGCAGGCTGCTAATACCCCTCTTCATTATGTTACAGAACCAGGCAACACAAGGTGGGGAAACAAATCTTTTCTTAGAAAAGCATAGAAGCACTGTAGTAATTTTTGTTATAATTTCTAAAATATATTTTTTTCAAGTTTCAATTTTTTATTGTTTAAATTTAACAATGGTTATATTACATATTTTCAGCATCAGATCAGTTTAGATTAATACATATAGGTATATAAGATTGATCAAACGATTAAACATCTAAAATATATTTAACACCCAATTTCATATAAAATTAAGATGTAAGGCCACATTAAGCTGCCAATCAAAACACTGGCAAATGAGCAATGCACATAGTAAACATTTGGGAAAATACCATTCAACTTTTCTCCTTTTATTAAATTTTGACTCAACAAATGATGAGTGCTTTGGTGTCGGGGAAGCTCTAAGAATAAGACAATGAGGTTAGAGGCATGCACTATAAAGATTAAGATAACTACATTCCATTATCTTACTCACATAGTCTCCACACCTTATAATGCTCCTATTCTCTGAGAACTACTGAATCGGCAGTTGTGAAACCTGAAAATTATGGAGAATTCTTCATGTTGCCTTATTTTTGTAAAATATATAAGTAGTGTGAAAAAAAGTCAAGAACACTAAAATATAAGATTTTTCTTTCTAAAATCATTAGGAATAAAAAAAAATGAAATATACCTAGATATCTTAGTAAGATATGATTCTTATAGAAAATGCTATACATTGAAACTTAAACAAATATTTTACACATCATCACTCATCTTAGTATTTAATCCTATGACTACAGTTTTCAGGGAGCATGTGAATAAAATATTAAAGTAAGAGATAAAATTTATAAAAACAGTATGAAATTGCTTCAAGTGAATTTGAAGGAAAGTAATAATCTGCAAATAATTTTTGAAGTATCTTACACAGTTGGAAAGATAAAATAAGACAATTTAGTATAAGGTGATAGAGAGACCGATTAAATAAAAAGAAAAATGTGAAATAAGTAGTTTTAATTCAGTACTTTTGAATGTAGAATATATATAAGTTGCTTTCAGAAAGTACTTTTACCGGCCATAAGTTGCTGTACACTGTAATTGACTAAAACAAGAATAAAAACATATAAGTATTATCATCCTCCACAGTAACTTGTCAAGCAAACTACAGAAGAGATTGCTTTGCTGCAGAATCCAGAACCTATAAAATATTGGTAAGTGGTCTAAGTAAATACAATTGGTGAGATTGTATTTTCTCATTAATTCATGAGTTCATTCTTTTCTTCAATGTAATGTAATGAATGCTATTTTGGAAAAAGACTTCAATGGTAAGAATAGGATGAGTAGAACACATAGTCTTTTTGGCTTCAACGAGCTTGTACTTCAACATGGGAAATATATCATGTGGGTAACTTAGGTACAACATGTAAGATGTTGAAGAACAGTTATGTTTCTCTCAGTTGCATAAACAAACATGGGTAGTGAGGCAACATCAAATTCCAAAATTTTGTGGAAAGAATGTCAAAAGGGTCCTCAAAAAAGGGCAAGATGATAGGCCAAAAAGTCAACATTAGGATCATTGCTTCTGGCTGGTGAAACCAAGAGATGATTTCTGAAAAAAATTATTCAAGATCTCTATGTGAAAAAAATTAAGAGGATTTGAGCAGAGTGATTGAAGAGGGAAGGAAAATTTGTTAAAATAAAGAACGGGGACACTAAGACAGGAAGCTAAGAAGAAAGTAAGGGAACTGCAAATGAAAAAGGCCGTGATTTGGCTTCTGCATAAAAATTCATATTAGGAAAGAATCACCAAAAATGTACAAGCAGCATGGAAATTGTGTTGAAGAGGAGAGTGGGAGCTCAACTCTTAGGACCTAATGGGACTTACTCCACATGTGACAAGAGAAATGGGCCAGGATTGATATTCCATGCTGTGAAAAGGGAAATCAGCTGCCTAGTTTGGTCTACGACTGATTCTACCTGCATTCTCCAGGACTACAGTCCAAGCATCCCTATGCACAGATTGGAATTTCTAAAGTCCTAAATGATATGTAAGGAACAATGGACAGGTAATGAGGAAAATAAAATCTCATTTTGAAAAGAGTTTATAAATAAAATTTCAAAGGACAAAATAAATTAGCACAAGATAGAAAACCATCACCACAAAAGGAAAACCAGATAACAGCGTATATGGAAAAAATTGTTAAGCTGTATGTTTAAAAATCAAAGATATTTAATATTTAAAAGCATGTTAGGAAATTATAAGACAAAGAAGTTAGCAGCTGGAATCAGGAAAGAACACATATGAGAATGAACAATGTAGAAATCACATAAAGAAGAGAAATATTTGATAGCCAAAAAGGTAATAGTTGAACTGGGAAATCAATGAAAGCTACTCAGGACAGAAGTTGAAAACATAACAAAACAGTCAATATTATATCTAATACAAAATGATGAAGAGACAATGATGGAAAAAAGGTAAGAAAATAGATAATGAGTAATAATTTTCTATAGTTTAAGAAAATTTTAATCTATTAATTTTCAAAAACATAATTTTTAAAGGTCTGGTCATATTGCATGAAAGGGTATATGTTACAAATATAGCAAAAAACATACATGAAGTAAAAAAGGAATGCATATAAAAAACAGTTGATTAAGTTACCAGCACAGGTTTTACAAAAGAGAGAATACAGAAACCATAGCAGCTTCAAATGCTCCAGGTTAGCCTTCAAGTGTGAACACAAAATATTTATAAATTTATAAGATTAAGAGCATTTTCCTCTTTTTGACTTAAAGTGAAAACATTACTTAGGGACTATTGATATGTCAGCTAGATAAATAGCTATTTTATTCATTCAATAGCAAGTGCTTAGAGAAAACAAATATGCTAGAGACTGTTCATATGCTAAGGGCAGAATAGTAAAAATCAAACAGTGAAGCAAAACAGAAAGTCCCTGCAATCAGAACCTTGTAGTCAGCTTCAGGGATGAACATAAAATTAGACATATTCTCTACCTTTAAGAGATGGTGAGTACTGAAAGAACAAAGCAGAAATCTGAGGTAGCATGTAAATTATATGGTAGCTGAAATGGCCTATTCAAGACTCCATAAAACAATGCTATTTGTTAAGTCTAGATTGCAGTGGAGGTGCGAGAAATGTGAACATCTGAGGGAAGAGAATTGCAAGAGCAGAAAATGTCCAAGCCCATAGACAGTAGCTTACTTGTGTTTGAAGAATAAGAATAAAATTAGTAGCCTGGAGTACAGGGAACAAAAGAATACATGGAAACAAGGTTAGAGATGAGTGTAGGACTATACACTACATGACCTTGTAAACTGCTATAAGAACTTTCTGCTATATTTTATGTATTGTGCAAAGCATTGAGTCATATGACCATTACATTTGGAAAAGAACACTCCACTTGCTATATTAAAATGTAAAAGATATCTCTTTCCCATCTTGCAAGATGGCAGGCAAAAAAAAAACCCTGAGAAATCAGATACTCAAGAAAAAAAACCTGAAGCCAAGAAGGCTGCTGCCAGTGGTACTCATAAAAAGGGTAAGGTGAAGGCAAGAAAGACCAAGAAGGGGAAACTCCACTGCACCCCAAATCCTGTCCTGGTTATAGAATTGGTAGATACTCCCAATCTGCTATGGATTCCAGAAAGGATCTGTACAAGAGAAAGTACACAGCTGCTAAATCAAAGGTTGAGAAGAAAAGGAAAAGGTTCTTGCTATGGTCAGAAAACCAGTCAGTAGGGACAAGAATGGAGGTACTCTTGGTGGTTAAACTTCAAAAAATGCCTAGATACTACCCCACTGAAGATGTGCCCAGAAAACTCCTGAGCCACAGCAAGAAACCATTCTGTCAGCATGTGAGAAAACTTCGGGCTAGCATCACTCCCAGCACCATCTTGATCATCCTTGCCAGGCATCACAGAGACAAGAGACTGGTCTTCCTGAAGCAGCTGGCCAGTGACTTCTTGCTACTTGTGAGTGGGTCTCTTAGCCTTAATCATGTTGCTCTATGAAGAATACATCAGAAATTTGTCATTGCCATCTCTACAAAAATTGATAGTAGCTAAAAGAAAATCCCCAAATACCTTACTGATTCACTGATGCTTACTTCAAGAAGAAAGAAGAAGATGAAAAAGAAGAAGAAGAAG
>PVJA010035397.1:0-21876 GCA_004027025.1 Myocastor coypus | reverse complement strand
TGTTTTTCTCTGGGTGACTCTCCTTAGACGCACTGCAGTTCACTCATCCCTTTCCTCTGAGGTCCCATAATCTCCTTGACCAGGAAATTTGGGACACCTCTGAGTTATAGGATATTACAGCACAGGTTCTCTTATATCCTGGGTCTTTATTGACCTTGAAGGGCTAGGGCCAAAATATTGGCTATCCTTATAGCCCTTCATCGGTGTGAGTTTGAGACCAGCCTGGGTTACAAATTGGGCTCAAGGCCAATCTGAATTGCATAGCTAGACCCTGTCTCAAAAAGACAAAAATAATTTATTCATTTTAATGAGAAAAAAGATAAAATAGCAATGAAACAGTTTCAAAACAGGTTAGTAGGATGAGAGCCAACTCTTTGATTCATTTATTCTTTGTATTGTTTTGTGCATCCCCATTGCATTAATTTGTGCTCTAATCTTTATAATTTCCTTCCTTCTTTGGGCTTTGGGCTTTGGGCTTGACTTGCTCTTTTGCTATGAGCTTGAGGTGCACTGTGAGATCATTTATTTGAGCTTGTTCAGTTTTCCGAATGTGCAAATTTACTGCTATAAATTTATGTCTTTTAAGACAGCTTTCATTGTTTCACACAGGTTTTCACAAGTTGTATGAACATTTTCATTTGATTGTAAATACTTTTAATTTCTTTAATTTCATCTGTGACTCACTGGCTGCTTAAGAGGTTGTTAAGAATGTATGTTATTTTATTTTTTTATGTATTTGGTTCAGCGTCTCTGTATGAAGCTCAGCCTTATAGTGATCCTCCTGTTTTCAGTCTCAGCAGTGCTCAAATTACAGGTGTGTGCCACCATACCCATTCTCAGTGGCTGGCTCATCACACTCAGGGGTGGGGCAGGTGTAGCATGTGGTGCCTAGGATTCAATCCATCCCTTTGCTTGTCTAAGCAGGTTCTTAGTCTGCTGAGCTATCTTGCTGGCCCAAGGAGGTTGTTATTTAAGTTCCATGTATTTATGCATTTTGTGTGTGTGTGTGTGTGTGTGTGTGTGTGTGTGTGTGTGCGTGTGTGTGCATGTGGTTTCTTTTGTCAATAATTTCCAGTTTCTTTGCACTGTGGTTAGATAGCATTCATGAAATATTTTCAATTCCTTTGCATTTACTCAAGAATGCTCACTATGTTAGTATATTGTCTATTTTGGAGAACAACCCATGTGCAGCTGAGAAGAACGTGTATCCTGCTGCTGCTGGGTGAAACATTCTGTAAAGATTTACCAAGTCAATTTCTTCACAAGTGTGGTTTAGTTGTGTTATTTCTTTGCTGATTTTTTTTCCTACTTGATCTATCTTTTTGTGACAGTGGTGTGTTAAAGTCTCCCATTGCAATTGTATTATTGCCAGTAGATTTTTTATGTCTGTTAAAATTTGTCTTATGTAGGTGGGTTCTCTTACATTGCTTACATATATATTTATAATTGTTATGTCTTCTTCTTGTACTTTTCCCTTAACGAGTATGTAATGACCTTCTTTATCTTTTTGAGTGGTTTTTTGGTTTGAAGCTAATATTGTTAGCAACCAGAATAGCTACCCCTGACTTTCTCTGATTTCTTGTGGCATGGAGAATTTTTTCTTCCTTTGACTTTGAGTCTGTGAATTTCCTTTTGAGTTAAATGTGTTTTTCATATGCAGTATATTCTTGGGTTTTGTTTCTTTTTTTTTCTCTTTTTATTTTTTACAATAATTAATACATTGCAGATTGTTGTCTTTGTCAGAGTTGTTCAGAGTACAATATACAGACATGATTTCTTGTCTAAACAGCATTAGTGCAGATCTTTCTTTTCATTGCACAGAGTCCAAAAGTCCATTACAGTAGTGGATTATCAGCTCATCTGGAATTATCAGAAGCTGTTGACTTGAGGATTTTACAACTCAGCATATTAATATGGCTTTCCTTTTTATACCTCGTGGTCAGACCTTTCTGCTGGATGGTTGTCTTAGTTACTTTTTACTTGTTGCTAGGACAAATACCCGACATTCAAGATGAAGGAAGGAAAGGTTTATTAGCTCACAGTTACTGGAGATTTCAGTCCATATTCGGTTGGCCTAAGGCTCAGTGGAGCAGGGCAGAGAACATCCAGTTCATGGCAGTGGAACAGCAGCAAAACGGTGACAGAGGCAGCCAACCAAACAGGGCAGCAGAGAGCAACAGCTCTAGTCTGTCTCTCTTTATATTCCTATCAGGCTCTGCACCTTAGGATATCCGCCCTAGACCACACCCATAGTCCCAGCCCTACTCAGACTGATAATTCCATCAGTACTAAATTTGAGTCAAGTCTCAATCTATAGAAGTCAGTGCCCAATGACTACATGAGGCTGTGGGGGGACAGCTAGACATAAACCATAACAATGGTTAAGACCAAGATAAAGCAAGACTTATATTACAAAAAATGTAACTTTTGTATCTAACAAGATCAGTTAGGTGCCCTCAGGATTTACCCTGAAATCATGTGAGGTTTGCAGAATTTTTATCAATTAGCTATCTAGATGAATCACATGCATTTCTTGACCAGTTTGCTCCCTGTGAAAGCCTGAGAAATGGATTTTGTTTCTTAATCCACTCTGCTAGTCTGTTTCTTTTAATTGGTGAATTGAAGCTATTTGTATTGATAGTTATAATTGACACGTATTGGCTTATCTTCATCATAGTATTTTCCTGCTGTAGATTCCATACTTTTCCCTCTTTTAAATTACTTGCTTAATTAATTAATTATTTTAATTAATGACTCAAACAGCAAAGTGGATCCTTTATGTTGTTATTGAAGCTGTAGTCACGTCTGTATCTATAATATCTGTCAGTATTTTTTGTAGGATTTATTTGTTGGCCATGAACTTCTTCAATTGTTCTTTGTGATGGAAGGATCTTATCTTGCTATTAAATCTGATAGGTAATTCTGTAGGGTACATCAATCTGGGTTGGAAGTTATTTTCTTTCAGGACCTGAAATACTTTACTCCATATTCTTCTTGATTTGATGGTTTGTGCTGAGAAAACTTCTATGTTTCAGATAGCTTTCCATTAGAAGTGATCTGTTTCTTCTCTCCAACAGCTTTTAATATTATTGTGCTCAATTTGTAAGATCTGATTACTATGTGTCTGGGTGTAGATTTATTTTGATTATGTCTGTTTGGAGTCCTATGTGCCTCACCTTTCTGGATGTCAGGCTCTTTTCTCCTGTTTGAAAAACTTTCTGCTAGTACTTCTGCAAAGTCTTTTTTAAAAATGTATTTGGTATAGGGCCTCACTACACAGTGTAGAATCAGAGTGATCTCTTGCTTTCAACATCTCCAGCATTGGGATTATAGGGATGCACCACCACGCCTAGTCTCAGTGGCTGGTTCAGCACAGCCAGGAGTGGGGCTGGTGTGGCGTGTGGTGCTTGGGTTCGAACCCCAGTCCCTGTGCTTGCGTAAACAGGCACTTAGTCGACTGAGCTATCTTGCCAGCCCTTAAAAATATTTTTATGTTATTTGTGTTGCCTCCTGCTGCTTCATTGACAATTATTATTGTTATATTATGCTTCTTTGTGTCATTTTATAAATGCTGAATTGTTATTTCATGGTTCCTTGTTAGTTTTAAGAGGTCTTTCCTTTCATAGTCATTAACTGCACTGCTGTCTTCGAGGTCTGAAAGTCTATATTCAGTTTCATTCAAGTGGTTTTGCCAGCTTTCAGTGGAGTTCTTAGTTTCCTGGAAATCTTTTTGAATCTGTTTTATATATTCTAATTCTTTTTTGTATTATTTAATATTTTGATCATTTTTCTGTTCTCTATTTTTCTTTATCCATGTCTCCTTTAGCTGTGCTGAGCAATTCTTACACAGTTATTATAATTTCTTTTTGGACATGAGAGATTGTTTCTGATCTTGTGTCTTTTATGGCCTGATGGAATTATTTCTTTACTTCAGTTGTCATTTCAGAAATTTTAGGTGTATGATTTTCAAATTCTTACATTGCTTTGTTTCCTGGATTTGTTCTGGGTGAGCTTGAGGATTGAGATTGTCTTTTGCTCCTGAATTTTGGCATTTTTGAATTTCTCAGTAATCACCCAAATTTAGCAGTGGTGGGAGAGTGGTTAGGCATGTAACCAGGAAGGCTTCTGCTACAGTGGGGAGCAGGGTAGGACTCACCACCACTAGTGGGGTTGACTGGCAAACACTCAACAAAGCTTCAGTGTAGGTGTGGGCGTTGTGTGGCTTCACCAGGATCCCATTAATCACCCAGAATCCTCCCGAGGTCTTAAAAAATTGTACCAGTGCCAGCACAAGCTTCACTTGTGCACTGGGGGCCAAGGGAACTCACCAGAGTCCCACAGGCTGACTAGAGTCCTCCTAAATTCTTAAATGGATGGACCAGGTGCCATGAAAGCTCGATTCCTGTGCATGCTGGGCCCACATAACTGTTCTTCAGAGTCCCATGGGCCACTTAGGGTCTTCCTAAGTTCTTAAATGGTTGGGCTCCACACCTGCACACTGGGGGCTAAGGTCAGAGCTTACTAGAGTCTCACAGTCTGCCAACAGTCTACATTTGTAACTTTGTGGTGTGTCATTAGTCCGTTATCTTCCCTTAGATTTCCATGGATGAAAGACTGCCTGAAACAAGGAAGAAATTTAAAGAGAATGTCAGCAGAACAGAGCAACACAAAGTTCTGTATTCTTTTCCTATTAGTTTCACACAATGACTTGTGTGGCTTTTCTACTTCTTCTTCTTCTTCTTCTTCTTCTTCTTCTTCTTCTTCTTCTTCTTCTTCTTCTTCTTTCTTTCTTTCTTTCTTTGTAATTTAGTACAATGTCTACAGGGTCTCACTACACACATCGGACTTATAGTGACCCTCCTGTTTTCAGCCTCCCAAATTCTGGGATTGTAGATGCATGCTACCACACCAAGTCTCAATCACCATCTCAATGTGCCCCGTGGATGGAGTTGGCACTGCATGCTGGGGATCAAACCCTGGTTCCTGCACCTGCCTAAGCAGGTGCTGCTAATCTGCTGAGCTATCTGGCCACCCTGACTTGGGTGATTTTTTATTTTTATTTTTATTTTTATTTTTTTGTCTTTTTGAGTCAGGGTCTCAGTATGTAGTTCAGGCTGGCCTTGAGCTCACTTTTGTAGCCCAGGCTGGTCTTGAACTCTCACCGATCCTCCTGCCTCAGCCTCCCAAGTGCTGGGATTACAGGCGTGCACCACCACGCCCGGCCTTTGGGTGATTTTTTAATGAAAAAAGAAACTAACATTTATTGAGTGCCAGCTACCTGCCAAATACTTTACTTATGTTGGTTTCTTCAATCCTATTACAAGTTTTGTGTTAGGGATGCTTATAACCCTCGCATTGTAGATGGGGAACCAAAGCTGAGAGGGTGCAAGTTCTTTGCTCACAGTCTGCCAGCTGGTACAGACAGATTTTAAGTATGCATCTGAAAGTTTAGGCATGGTAGTGCACACCTATAATCCCAGCACTGGGGAGGCAGAAAACAGGAAGATCACTACAAGTCAGAGCTGTGTAGTGAGGCCCTGTACAACAACAACACCAAAAAGAAACAAAACAAAACAAATATGTATCTGATAAATTAAGAGCTCAAGTTCAAACTGCTTCTACTCAACTGCACACGTCAGCTTGGTGTTGGAGGCACCTGACACAGGATGCCATCATGAGCATGGCACAGCAGGAAGCACTGGCTCTCACTCACTTTGAGTCAGAAGAATCACTTTCTGCCCAGGGAAGAGCCAAGAGCAGAGGTCAATATCATCTTTCTAGAAAGAGGAACATTCTCTGAGTTCTGAAACACTCAAGACTATGCACTCTTACGTTCCCCTATTTTGAAGTGAATTATATCCTCTGTAAAAGAAAAGCACATCTGGACACAAATTAAAGGATGTAAACAAATTTTATTCAGTAATGTTATTCAGTAAGTCTGAATACAGCACAGGCAAGTAGAAATTCATGGCTAAGGAAGAAGGGTGGTAAGGGAAAGGAAATTAATAGTGGAAACATCAGAGGGCAAGAGATTCTGCCTAATGAGAACCCAGAGGCAATCACATGCTGATGAGGAGAAGGGACAGGGCTGGACAGAGAAGGTGGCCAGATATCAGAAGTGAGACCTCTCCTTAAAATGACTCTGTCAGATTCCTGCTAATGCTGAATTCTACATTCAAGACCACAAAGCTTGCAATTTAGGTCTAGTCAAAAGCTTGGAAAAGCCTGATCAAAGCCTGTTCTAAGAAGGTTTTTGTCATCCCTTGAAATCTATGTGAAAGTCTCAACTCCCTACATGTTAGAATGAGATTATATTTAGGGCCTCAGTGACTAAGGTTTAGCAAAGCCATGTGGCTAGTTCCTGATCTCTGTGACTATCCTATAGTGGAAGCAAAGTTTCAAATGGTTTATTAAGGTGGAGTCCTTCGGGGCTGTGGAGCTAGCCCAGTCTAACTAGTGTCCTCGTGGGAAAATAAAGTTTAGTCAGACAGACAGCCAGTGATATGTGCACACAGAAGAGAGACCATGTGAGGAAATGCAAGGAAAGAGACCTCACAAGAACCCAACCCATTTGACATCTTGATCTTACATTCCTGGCCTCCATATACATGACAGGTGATTTCTGTTTTTTAAACTGCCTGGTCTGGGATGTTTTATTACTGTAGTCCAGACAGATTAGTATTCTCTTGAAGATCAATCTTAATGATCTTTAATGAACTTTAGGTAGGTGAAGCAGCTGCTTAAAATCAAAGAAGACAAAGTTGGAAAATATTCCCTTTTGTGTTTTAAGAGTTTCTATCTAATTATACACCTAAAAATGTGAAGAGCAGAGATGGGTATGATGCCATGCACTTCTCGTCCAGGTGCTCAGGAGCCCAAGGCAAGGAGATTGAGCTTAGGAGTTTGAAGCCAACCTTGGCAATATAACAAGGCTCCATAAAAGAAATAATGAGCTCCATTAGACTAGTCCTCTTTAGAACAGTATAACTGGTTGTTCCCATAGTCCTGGAGGGGAGTTTTGGGCAGGGAAGCAAGTTCTTTGTTTTATGTTCCTTCACTGCTACTGAGCCTTGTGAAGCCCTAGAACAAGCAAATCTTTATCATAAACTCATGGCCGTCCATGATCTACATAGCTCCAAGAAAAAAGAACACTTAGGAAAGTATCCTTTCACTTAAAAAAGATGGTAGCACTAGGAGAATTTCCCTCGTCAACCATGAGATAACCAACCACAAAACATGCCTATTAAGTTACACTTATTTCTAATTACATTCAAACAAAGGAAGTGCTAGGAGTACAGCACTCCCTGTTGTGATCTCAGACCTCTGGCCAACTGGAGAAATGACCCGTAAGAAGTGAGTCACTTTTCTATGCCAATTTCCTCATCTTGAAGGTAAGAACGGTAATGCACTTCCTAACTTGTAGTTGGTCAGGATTAAAGTAATACAAATAGTTCTGAGACTTTGGCACAACAACAGTTTAGCTGTAAGTGTAATGTGATGTATATGCAGGTTTTTGGATTTTATTGGCATAGTAAGATTGTATAAAATGCTCAGGAAGTGGAACTAGATATACCGTCCAATGGAGTTTACTAAGTAGGGTTTTGTTTTGTTTTGTTTTTGTGTTTTAGGAAAGGGTCTACAGGGTGTTCATGGTCTCACTACTAGATCAGACTCTCAGTGATCTGCCTGTTTACAGCCTCCCAAGAGCTGGGATTACAGGTACACATCACCACACCCAGTCTCATTTGTTGTCTCAATGCTCCCTGGGGGTGGGGCAGGCATGGCAAGTCCAGGGATAGAACTCCCAGCCCCTGTGCCTGCTTGTAGGTGCTTTAATTCATTGAGCTATTTGGCAAACTTTAAGTAGAGATTTTTTTAGCCTGCTGTGTACAGTACATAGCTTAACCTCTTATTAAAATAGCAATATTATTACACAAAAGTCCAAAAATTACATAAACCCAGATGTTTTCTATATATCATGTGAGCTGTTCTCTTACACCTTTCTCAGAAGTGTCAATTTACTTCCACATGTTTGAGCAATTGTTTTGAAAGTTATCTATGCTAAAGGCTCCAAAGCCAAACCTCTTTGTTACCCTCTTGCATAACTATATTCTCTGCTCCACCGTGGCTTGCCTTCCCATATCCAACAGCTAAATCTGAGCCTCTGATTTTCAAGAAACTCAGCATCTGATGAGTTCAGTTATTGCAAGAACGGAAAGCATGCCCAAAGCTATACTCCAAGCTTTACCTCTGGATGACTGGACACTGGCAGTGCTTGGGTCTTGCTCTGTGTCTGTCCTCTCAGAAGCAGACTCCAAGGCAAGAATGCAAGATCCAGCGGCTTCTCTGGGAGATAGTCACAGAAAGTAGGGAAAACAAGAAGGGAGATGGGAAGGGGACAGAAGCACACAGAAAGTGTGCCATCACGCAGAAAAGACATATAGCCAACTGGGACTCAGCTCTGCTGGGGACTCCCAGCCTGAGCAGTGCAGGCTTCTAGGAGTTGGGAAGTTCAAACGCTGAACAAATGCCCATTGATAGCTCGCGCCATATGGGCTTGCAATTTCTCACCTTTTGTTCTTGCTCTTTTTGCTCTCACAAAGCCGGTAAAGTCCTTCTCCTTCAACAGGTTTCACTCGTGCTGCCTCTTTTCATCCTGTGTCCACTCATCACTCCCACCTGGAGCCCACCTGGCTCTGCACTGTAGCTCAAATGCCAACAGAAGGCATTTCTCTCCCTCTCAAATGGGGCATTGCTCTCTACCACACGAAAGCCCGGTGTTTTCATGCAAACTTGTCCCCAGGCAATCCTGTCTCCTTGAGGACCTGGTGCATCTGTATTATGTTGTTGGCCTCTGCTTTTCTGATCATAACATGCCTTTATCCCCTGTGTTCTCTGTCAGCCACATTGACCTTCTCTTCTTAGATCTGTCAGGCCCTCTTGTACTTCAGGGCCTTTGCATGTGAAGTTCTTTGTCTGTAACACTTTCTGTCATTCACTTACTAACTCGTCCTTCAGCCTAGCTAAAACTTTCCAAAGCGGTTCCCCTATTAGAAACTGCATTTTCTGTCTCCTCATAGGCCAGGTTGTCCTGTTGCATACTCTTACTGTGTCTGAGTTTTATGTACTTCTAATGATTATAGTTACTATAATCAGTTGATCAGTCACATGGTAACATTTGCTACCCTCAGCAGTCCAGAAATTAATGAGTACAGGCATTGTTCACAGTGAATCCCTAATGCCTAGGGTGAGCCTTGGCATATTGCAAGCTCTTAATGTACATAAAAGAAATGTGTGGTAACCTACCCTATCCAACTCTGAGGGCCTTACATTTCTTCTCCCATCATGCCCTTCACCATCCCCATTTAGATGAAGTTCTTTATAAAAAACAGGCTCAGTAAATGTTGTGGGCAGACCCATAGTCCAGCAATTTGAGGGAGTGCTGTAAATATAAAGGTGAAGAAGAAAATATACAAAATCATTATTATTCCTTACCTATAACTAGAATATCATATGGGGTCTCATATGCGAGTTAAACATAACAAGATAGTAATATTTTTGGAGACTTGTGATAGCACTGTTCACAATAGGAACCTCTTTAGAAAATAAGGTGATCTCGGCAAATCATTAAAGCTTATATTTACTCCAAATTCAATGGAAAAATGCATATACCATTAATAGAAATTAGAAGACAGATGACTTAATGCCTTGGAAATTTAGGAGATAGATGTAACAGCCTACTGTGTCAGAAGAAGCAATTTCTTTCTTTCTTTTTTTTTTTCTTTTTGAGGTACCAGGGATTGAACTCGTGACCTTGCGCTTGCCAGGCAAGAGGTTATTCCACTGAGCTATCTCCCTGGCCCCTTGAACAAGCATATTTTTTTTTCAACAAAAACATGAAGTGTACAAATGGGAAGGAAATTTGATTTCATTTCTTCTTATTGGATGTAGTTTAACACTTAAATAACTGTTATTTGCTGGACTTTAAGAATTTTAAAATTCTTTTCCCCTGATGGATCCCAAAGAGAAATGTACCCATTTGTTTGACTGCAAATATTCAGTTGTAGATTTGGGGGGAAAGAAATGTTCTCCACTTTCTATTTAATTATTCAGTTGGCTGCTAGAAAGATGAAGCTACACAAGTGAGTTTGAAATTCAGAAAAGATAATACCCGTTTATTTTAAAAGATAGCTATGTCATTTCAAGACAAACTAGTGACAATCTAAATTTTTTATTATGGCAGTGGCAATTTGGAAGTTATGTTAAAAAGTTCTAAAAAAACTGACAGCCATAGTTTCCTTTCTTTGAATTTGATAGTCTTAAATACTCTTTCTGCAATAAACATGTTCTTGAAACTTCTATACTGCACACCCAGGGTGAATAATTAAATAAAGGTAATCATCAAGCATTTATAAATATAATGCAGCATTTCTCTATTCAGCATTACATTTTCTATAAAGTGTTTGATGCATATTTAATCTTAGGCCTACTTTAAAATATGTACACATCACTAAAGGGAAAATGCACTCAAAGCAAGCACCGTATTATCAATTTCTGGTAAAACTTTAAAATGTTGTTATCAATTATAGATGGGGCACTTTTCCTGTGATATGTTCCCACTTGCTTGACACCTGGTAGGACCCATGCCAATTTATTCGCTTTCTCTGTTATAGGGAGTCCTTCCAGTCCCTCGGGCCATGATTTCTGAGGGAAACCAAGCAGCATAGCTAGAAGTGCACATGAATGATTCATACCAGGCAAGCTAGAACAGGCCCCCAAATAAAACACGCTGATCAGCAAAGCCAAGTGGAGGGCTGGAGCTTCTGTGGCGTCTCAGGGAAGTGATCTATTTACCAGACCTTTGAGATTAGCTAAGTTCTTGCAGCAGCCACTGAGCCTCCTTGGTCTGGTGTTTCCTTGTCTGCAGGAAGTATTTGCAACTTACTGTGATTAAGCTTTCAGTACGTACACACGCAAACACACACGTGCTCAGTAAAATGACTTCTCATGCTCATTTCTAGTACCTCTGGAAGACTTTAGTAATATCTTTACCTCTTTTAAGTTTTAAGGACACTTCTATTATCTAAGCAGAAGTACATAAGCATTACTAGAACCTTAGAAAGCAAATAGAAAATTTCCCTTCCATCACCTAGAGTCATCTTGTTTGAGACCTTGTGGCATTTATTTATTGGTACTGATGTGTTTGTATGGATGTTTGCATTTATATATAATCACATGTTATGAATTTGGCTGTACAATATGGGCTGATATTCTCAAATTACTGCAAGATTTGTCCATTTTAGTCAGTGATCTTTACCTTTTCACTTCAATATACTTTTATGTCAACTGTATTCGTATTGTCTCAGGTGAGCTTATCACTTCTTTGTCCTTTCCAGGAATCCCAAGAAGAAGGGTATCTAACTGTTATATTGCTTATTGCTCTCCAGTTTGGCATGATTTCTGACTCACTGAGAACCCTGGGCTAGGTTTTTTGAGAAATGTTTCACCTATTTTTCCTTTTCACTTGTTTTTCCTTTTTATGTCATGTAGCTGATTCTTATAATGCTCTAATGCTTCCCAACTGAAAGTCAGAACTACAAGACTGATGGATTTCTAAGAAATATTGTTGTCTAAAATATGCCATGATGAGTCTGTATACTCCTCTCATATGTTACTACTAACAATGCACTTATGGGCTACCGCCAACTTTAAATTAGAAAATTCAGTTCCTCAATTGCACTGATCTAAATTCATATGCTCAATAAGTGCATGGGGCTGCAAACTGGATGGTGCAGATATGGAACGTTTGTTTCAATGAAGAAAGTTCTATTAGACTTTCTAGCTAGGAGTGGCATAATTTCTTCACTACTTGAGTCTAATTTGGCTATCTGGATTTTCTTTGACTCAGTAGATGTTATCATACATGAGGTAAGCAGAAGCTTGGAAAGTATTTGTGCTGTAGAGCTTGCCCCACTTTGCTTTTCAAACCCTGGGACTTCCCTATGAAGAGGCGTAAGCTATGGTCTACTGGTGGATGGCGTACCTCATGTAGAGTGCATGCAGCTATCCCCAAAAAGGTCCTAGAGATGACGGCCAGGCAAGCCTTCATTGTCTTAATGGAGCACGTTGGTGACAGGCACAACTCTCTACTGATAGCCACCTCTGCCAACTGCCAGATGTGCTAGTGAGGACATGTGAGAGCCACCAGCCCCTGGTAAGCTGCTGACCATAGAGCAATGAAGAATATGACATTATTGTTGATTCTAGACACTATTAAAAAGAAAGTTCCTTCTATATTTTGGAGATTAATCCATTTTTAGCTATTAGGTTGGGAAATGTCTTCTTCCATTTCTTGGTTACCCATTTTACTGTTTCCTTTGCCAAGCAGAGGCTTTTTGTATGGTATTTTCCTACCTGTTTTTGCATTTGTTTCCTGTGGTTTGTTGTCCTATCCATGAAATTGTTGGAAAGATTGATATCATGAAGCTTTCACTTTTGTTTTCTGGAGGCATTTTGTACATGTAAGTCTTAATCCACTTTGAGTTAATTTTTGCTTGTGATTTGAAGAAAAGATCCAACCTCCTCCTTTTATATATGAGTGTGCCATTTCTCCAGCATCACCCCCAATGTCTAGTCTTGGCTCTCCTACTGAAGATCAGTTGCCCACGTGTGACTAGATTAGTTTCAGGACTCTTTTCAGTTCTATTGGTCTATGTTATTTCCTTATGCCAGTACTGTATTGGTTTGATTACTTTAGCTTCGCAATTTATTCTGAAATCATACTGTGCTTCCAGTTTCATTCTTCCTTAAGATTTATTTAGCTATTTGTGGTTTTTAGTGTTTTCATAATAATTATTGAATTATTTTTTTTCTGTATCTGTAAAAAAAATGTCAGTGGGATTCTGATAGCTTTGGGAATTATAAACATTTAATTAGATCTTCCATACTTTGAATGGAAGGTGTCTACTTCTGTCTGAATTTTGTTAATTTCCTCTAGTTTTCAGTGTGCTATGTTTTCATCTCCTTCATTAGGTTTATTTTTAGGTGTCTTATGTTTTGGTGCTATCAATCTGATGGTCTTTTAAATTTCTCTTTCAGATACTTTATTAGTGCGTAGAAGCATTGAATTTTTTAAGATGTTACCTTTGTATCCTGAAACTTTACTGAATTTGTCTATTAATTCTGACAGTTTTTTTAAAGGAGCCCTCATAGATTTTTATGTATTATATCAAATCTTCTGAAAAAAAGGAACAACTTTATTTCTTTTCTGAGTTTGTGACTTCCACTAAGGTGCCTTAATCTTAATTCTCTCTGGAGCCCAACTAACTCAACTTAGCCAGTGTGACAACTTCATGTGCCTCTTATGTCATTTAATGCACTTTCATTGACTGTGGAAAGCTCCTTTATCTTCTGGTAGAACAAACTATCTCAAGTACCCCCTATACTTTCCTGACCTAGCCCTAGAATCAACCACCAGGAAATCCCAGACTCTTTAAATAAGGACTAAATTAAAGAGCCGTTAGGATTCTGTGATGTTCCTTATTACAAAGGAGGGCATTGAGAGCAGGCAATTTTACTTACAGAAATGTAAATTTGAGCCTATAAACTTTCTAGTTTTACTCTTTGTTTTAGATCTGCTTACATCAGTTCTCATCATGGTGCAACCATCTCCTGTTTGGTCACTTGGGTGATTTTCAGCTTGTCATACATTTCAGAATTCTCTCTTCCTTCCTGTTACCCCACTGTTGATTTCACAGCAGTTCTGTTGTTTTTGGGTTGCGGGATTTAAAGAGCCCTCTGACTCCTAATGCTACAGAAGATGTTGATGATGTCCATGAGTTTTGTCTGTCAGCGAGTTACCCAGGGTATCTATCCACTTCTTACAAATGAAAGTAGAAAGAGTAGAAACTCAAGTGCATCAGTCCACTCACTCAACTGTCATCAAGCAAGGGGCAGGCAAGTGGCCAGCTTGGGTAGAAGAGCTCATCCTTCTGCTCTTGATTATTGGTCAGGAAAAGGCACTGGTACAAATCTATCCAATTAGAAGTCATCTGGGACTTTTGCTGGAACTATTCAGATGGACGTGCAGGGTGGGAGGGGGAGGATATGAGTGGAACCAGAAGGGGACAGGTGCAGCTGAGCTGAGCAACTATCTCACAAGGCTGCCCTAGAGCCTTGAAGGAAGGTGTATGTGATCTGGAGCCCAAGGGGGAGCCATCAGAAGTGGACAGCCTCCTTCAGAGGGGGGGCAGATGGCAGGGATAGGGAACAAGCAAATGGAAGTAGGCAGAGACCAGAAAGCACAGGAATGTGTTCGTAGGCTGTGGCAAAGACATCGAATTCTTTGTACAGGCGATGGGAAGACATTAGTGTGGTTCCAATATGGCCAAGAAGGCTTAATTGGAAACTTCCCTGAGGTGTAAAATGTGGATGCTAGAAGGAAAAAAAGGTGTTTGCTTTTGAATTATCTTCTTGGTTACATGAGAAAGGCACTTACAACACTGAGATAAAGAAAAAAACACAAAAAAGAAATTAGAGAAAAACTGAGAAAGGTGGTTGGCAGGTAGAAAGAAGAGCTCAAATATATGCCCTGGATCCACCCATTTCTGAAATTTTTCTTGTTATTAGAACTAATATTTAGTTTAACTTCTCTTGAGTGGGACGTGATGCCAGTCTCCTAAATGATTTTTGAAAAACCTTCGTTATTTTCATGGTGGCATTGCAAATGCCACTTATTTATTTATTATTCATTATTCTAATACTTACAGTGGACAAACCCTGTCACATAACAGGATATTGTCAAATCCCATCCTATGGGACAGAACATAACCTCTTAAACAGTAGTAGGGCCAGCAAGATAGCTCAGCGAACTAGGCACCTACTTAGGCAAGCACAGGGACTGTATTCGATCCCTGGCACCACATGCTGCACCAGCCCCATTCCCAGGTACACTGAGCTGGCCACCAAGACTGGATGTGGTGGCGCATGCCTGTGATCCCAGCACTGGGGAGGTTGAAAACAGGATGATCACTATGAGTTTGAGCTGTGAGTGAGACCCTATACCAAACACATAAAAAAAGTGATTATAGTTGCAACTGTCTATTACTTGTGACCAAAAGCTAACTATAGTAGTCATGCAGCAGAGGGATCTGCAATGCTCAGAAATGGAGGGTACAGGGCAGAGGCACTCAGGGCTGTTATGTGGGCAGGGTCCAGCTTGAGACTTTTGCTTTGGTCCTCTGGGCCTCCTGGCTCAGGGGAGATAGAGCTAAGCTGGCAAAAGCTTTTTGGGAATCTTAGGCTCTTCACTAGGTGCAGTGGTTTCTTCCTGTAGTCCCAGAACTCTGGGGGATAGAAGCAAGAGGATCAGAAATTCAAATCCAGACTAGGAAGTTTAGCTTGAGTAGAAACTGGATGCAGGGTGGTGCATACCCATAATCCCAGCATTTAGAGGATGAAGCAGGAGGATTTTCTTGTGGCCAAGGCTAGCCTGAATCTTATACTGAGACCCCTGTTCCAAGAATCCCCCCAACATTATTCTGAGGCTAAAACGGGGGTAGGACTTGCCTCCAGGTTGGAGGTCTTGCTCAGAGTGCATAAGGTACTTGGCTCAGCCCCTAGCCCTGGAAAAGAAACAAAAGGCAAGGTTTGTGGATACAGAATAAGGCAGGGACTCTGTTTTCTGTAACCTGCAACTTATATCCTGTGCTGTAGATTGCCCATCTGGGTAGCTATGGCAATGTTGTAAGCTCCTTCACAGCTGCACCCTTTCCATAGGGCTACACGAAGCCTGTGAAAAAATACTGTGTCCTTCAATCTGACTTGTTTTTAGGAAAGATGAGGTATTCCTAAATCACCACTTCAAGTATCTATGTGGCTTTCTTTGTCACTTTTTTTTTTTTTTTTTTGGCAGGACTAGGGTTCCAACTCATGACCTTGCACTTGCCAGGCAGGCATCTGTGCCACAGAGCTATCTCCCCAGCCCCTATGTGGCTTTACTAAATCAACAAAACGCAAAATTTCATCAGATGCATGGCAATTCTTTTGTGCATGCTTTTTTCAATTTTAATAATTTGTATTTACATTAAAATGAATATAGTATTTAAAACAATGTTTGTGAAATAAATTTCCATTGAAAACAAATAAAAAATAAATGATATAGGTTTTTAAATTCTTAAAACCTCTTTTATATTAGGAATGACATTCTAATAAAAATTTTAATTTATTTTAATGTGGCTTCTATATAAAACTATACTCATCAAATATACACTGGATAACAGTAGTGGCTCCCGAACCTTCAATGCCATGATTTATCGTTAGATAGCCTGAGTCAGTAGGCTGGGGAATGGGGTTACGAGTTTGCATTTCCCATTAGCTTCCCAGATTTTCTTTCAGTTCTTACCATAATGCTGATGATTTTATAGAATTATAGCTGTATTGGAGATAGGGACTTGTTAAAATGCATAAACACACATTACAACAGAAGTAGGATAAGGAGAAAAGTTCTTTATGTAAAACCTAACACCAGGGATAACACAATCTGTATTTATAAATACAGTTTTCTCCATCATTGTGTTTCAAATGATCCATTGACTCAAATAAAGAACCTGCTAAACATTTTGTCTTACAGAAACTTGTCTTACAGAAACTATTTTCTCTTCTTTCTCCAAACCACGGGCTGTCCTTCACTTTGATGTTCTCCCAAGTATCTGAGTTTTGCCCCTCCCCAAGAATCAGTTTGCATCTCTGGAGGACCTGGCCAAGGAGTGAGTGGTTAAACTGTGAAGAAACCTGCAGGGAAGAAGCATACAGGTCCTGGGGTGATTGTCTATGCTTAAGGAAAGTCTGATAGCATAAAAGGGTGTAGGTCTATACATAAGGTGTCCAACACCAGTTGGAAAACAGCAAGAATTTAGACTCGTGCTGTAGGTTGTGTCTGTTCATTGTCCTTCCCCTCTCCCCAGCAAACTGCTTAGCCTTGATGCAGTTCTTTGCCTGGGTTGTTTTTCCTCTGTCCCCTTCCCCACCCCAATATTCTTAATAAAAGTCAGAGGATTCTCCCAGGGCTGCTCCTCTGAAACACTTCCATGGTGAGCAGTCTTGTCAGAATAGTAGTGCTCTGGGCCGCCCAGTGTTCTTACCAGGTGTCTTCTCCATGGAATCTTTTCATCCTCCAATACCACCACTATCACACACTGTGACAAGTGGCACCCCATGTGAGGTGAAACTGTGAGGCACAGATTTGTGAAGTAATCCCTCACCACAAATCCTTCCAAATCCTGGAAAAGGCAGGATGTCTGACTTTTCAACCTGTTCAAGGGTCGTAGACAGCCTTGGAATAGTTTGGCAAGTCTATGGCAGGGTCAAAAGTGAGTTTTATCAGCCCAGAGGTCTCTTGACTGTTCAACAGCTAAGTGGGTGGAGGCAAGTTAGTGGCTCAACGTTCATTCTGCCGTTAGAGACAAATGGTGGCTGAGCATCTCTTCTGTACTGGCGACTGTGAGCCGAGGAGGGTGTAAAGTCCGTATCAAGTGCAGGCCACACCTGTACAGCCCATGCCCTAGTGGGAAAGAAGGACCACTACAACCAAACTAGTGGCTAGAATGGAGTGTGTAGACAGATGGGAGATTAGACAGAAGGACAGACCAGGATTTCAAAGGAATCTAAGGATGGATCTGAGCTGAGACCAGACCAGGATGGATAAGGTTGTTTAGACAAAAGGGGGACTTCTTGGTATCTTGGTCAGAAAGATGAGTTTGATCATCTAGTTTAGTGTCTGTGTAATTTAATTTGCTCATCTTGTGCTTGATTTCTGTATTTTTCTTTTTTAAATTTTATTACTTTCGATAAGAAATAACGAGACATTTTCAAAACACATTAGTAGGACAGTCACAATTAATACAATGCATATCGTTGTCTTCATAGTTCAGAGCACAAGATGCAGACATAATAATTTTTTAAACACTATTAGTACAAATATTTCTTTTCATTGAACTAAGAGAAAGTAGTTGTACATATAGTCCAATATTCCATAATAGAAGTGGGTTATCGGCAGAACTGGCAATATCGGAAGCTGTTGACTTAAGCCTTTTAAAGCTCAGCATACTAATCTGGCTTTACTTTTTATGTCTCATGGTTAAAATTTTCTGCTGTGTGGCTAAGACCAAGTGAAAGCAAGACCTATGTAACAAAACACGTAACTTTTGTATCTGACCAGGTCAGTCAAATCCCTTCAGGATTTATCTTGAAACCATGTACAGCGTTTTGTAGAACTGTTGCCAGTGTCAGCCATCTGGATGAATCATGGCTATTGCTTGACCAGTTTACTCTTTGTGAAAGCCAGAGAGAATATTTTCTCTCTAGGTGGCTCTCCTTAGGCACACTGTATATCATCGATCCCTTTCTTCTGCGGCCCCATAATCTCCTTGAATTGTATTTTTAAAGTGGGGATAATATTTCCTACTTAAGTAGTCACTATCTTCATAAAGATTAAACTATATAACATTAAAGTGTGAATTATATTTAGAACCAAAATACATTAATATATAAATTTATTAGTACAGTATCTGACATATAAGGAGGATTCATAAGGACAACTATTAAAGATGAGAGTGAGAACTCAATGTTGATAGAATAGCAAGTGCCCCAGGAAACCAGTGGGTGGTTGAAATGAGATTGTGGAAGTTGTCATCCAGAAGTTCTTAATGGTTAGATCCCATGTGAGAAGTAAGGAGTGTGCAGAATTTTTTTTTTTTTTTTTTTTTTTTTTTTTTTTTTTTTTTTTTTTTTGTATAAACAGGGGCTGGGGAACTCACTCATGTTGAGAGGCCAGTCCTGGGGTGAGACTTCCTCTCTGAGGCTGAACTTCTGGTTCATCCCAACATGTTCAAACCTAAAACTTATACCTCTCCCTCCCAGTTCAAAATTTTTGTTGTGCTTAATGTTGATCCTCAATTCTGTCTCAGGTTATAGTGTGTTAGATATAAATCACCCAGTTGCAAGTAACAGAAACTAACTCACTAAAAAGTGGGGAAAGGTGTCATAACAGGGAGATCTAGTCATAGTCGTGGTGGTACCCAGGATGTAGATTTGTTCTCACAGTTGCTCCTTCCTTTATGCTACCTTCATTATAAACCACTCATTTCTCTATGGTACTAAGGTGTCTATGGACAATTCAAGGTTTGCAATCTGTAAGCCTGGCAAACCAAGCATAAGGAGGCTTCCTCCTTCTGCTCATGCTGATAGTTGCAACAAACATTCCAGTGTTCATTTTCACTGGGGCAACTTTGGTCCAATTCTCACTGCTGAGGCAATTGTGGTAGCTGGCCAAGTGGGACACGTAGAATGGCCAGGCGAAGGTCACAGGCCTACCTGTGGAACCTAGGTCAATGTCAGCCCTGTAGGAATCCTGTAGACTGGGTGCAGGAGAGAGGGTGTTCCTGCTGGGCACTTACCTACCTGCTCTTAGAGTTCTTCCCTTTATTACAAATAGCTACATTACCTCTGTGTCTCTGCCTGGTAGATCCCAGGGAAATTCTGTCTGGTGACCAACAGAAGAAGAGAAAAAAGGAAAAATGTCCCAGGCAATGGCTGTGACGTGTTTTCAGCTTTTCATTACCAGGCTCACCATTGTTCTGTCTCCACGGGCTGGCCCTAAACATGAGCAACATCTTCTGTCTGGGTCACTTCACTTCGTGTGAGGTAGAGACAGCCCGCGGTTTCCAACTCACCACGCCTGCTGCTCCTGATCGTCTGCCAACAGCATATCTAGTTCTCAACAGACATCTTCTTCCACTCAAAATAGCTTCAGTGGTTCCACTGTGCCACTGACATCCTGAATGAAAAAGTCCCATAAATGAAAATTTGCGAGTACAAATGAACCTTCGGCAGTGCAATAGTAAGCTTTGCGTTACTGCGCCAAAATATCTGCAAAGAACAATTAAAAAAGAACAGTCTATTTTGGTTTCAGAGATTTCAGCCCACGGATGTCTCCATTGCTTTGGGGCCCTTGGTGAGGCAGAACACTATGGCAAAAGAGTGTGGGCAGAACAATGTGGCTTGACTTATGGTGGATAGGAAGCAAAGACAGAAGGACAGATAGGAAGGGGCTGTGGATAAGACACAGTTCCCTAAGTCATGTTTCATGGACCTATGCCCTTAAGCTAGGCCCCATCTCCTCAAAGTCTTCATTGCCTTCCCAAATGCCATACAATTATGACTTTCTCATCAGTTTAAACTTCTGATGCAACTAGATCCCTCATGCTCCAGTCACCTTCCAAATGAACACAAGCCTTTTGGCAGATATTTTAGATTCAAACCATAAGATGCTGGCAAAAGTAATAGATGGAAAAGATGTCAGATTGAAAAGTATGGAGAATGTTTAAATTTCAGAAATGTATGGCAGTAAAAAATATTGCCATATGTTCCCTTCAAAATACTTGCTCTAGATTTAAGTACAATTATCATATTGTCCCTGCCACTGTCTGAAGCAGTTCTGGACATCTCCCCTTGTCTTCAGTTTTGATCCCATAGCTGCCTTGGTGTCCTGAATTGATTAAAAAAGCTTTCCTTTTATAGTTGTTCTGACTTCAAGGAAGAGCCAGAGGTTGCACGATAGCAGATCTGGTGGACAATATGGACAAAGACATGCTGTGTGTTTTTATGAGCCTACCTTTCCACTGGACGGCACTGGGTAGCAACACCTACTCTTTTTAATCAGAGCTCATAAAAACATTCATGAGGGTGGACTTCCTGTGATGCTTTGCAAATGGCAGGAACTACAAGATCAGGCTGCTCACAGTGGGAGTGAGTTTTCAGAGGATTCGTGGCAATGTGTCTTTTATTTTAATACACAAGCAGAAACTCAAGCATGTAAACATTCAGCATTTTTGCAGAGTGATCAGCAATAAAATTTTTTTGAGTGCCTTTTACTTTATTTTGAATTTCATATGTTGTGAGACAAAACAATTTTTTTTGTGTGCCAGAATAAAATTTTCCTGTCACAATGAGAGAGGACAGCGTCACTCATCTGCCACCTCAAATGTCTCCCCCTCGGCTCCCTCTCCTCCTGTGGGCACCTCTAAAAGCTCCTCCTCAGTTAGGCCTTCACTGAGCTCCCCATGGTCCTTGGCGGTCAATGAGTCGTCATCGGAGGAGTCCTTGTCAGGCAATATCTGTGCCATGCTTCCCTGGCGGGTGACACTGAGGGATCTGTTTCTGTCCCTGAGCCACATGGGCTGCCAAAACAAAGAGAAGCCCTCTGTACTCTCATTTGCCATTGAGCGCTTCTTTCTCCATTGAAAAAGCCCCCTGAGGACCTTCCTTTCTTTAAAACTTTCTTGTAGCAAAAAATGTATATGACACAGAACATGATGACCAAAAACATCACAAGCACCGTCACGGAGATTGCAAGGATGAGATTGTAGTCGAAGATACGGTACGGGACTTCCTCTGCACTGCCGCCCTCCTTAAACTGATGCCCCTGCTGACTCTTCGCGGCACCTGAGCTCTCATTGATGTAGCTCTTGCTCTTCCACTGCTCTACTGTGCCCAGACTGTCATAGCTCCAGGGACATCAGCACAGTCCGGGTACACATGAGTGCCTTTTACCTTATTATATTTTTTGTTTCAATTTTTTTTATTGTTTAAATTTAACAATGGTTATATTACATATTTTCATCATCAAATCAGTTTAGATTAATACATATAGGTATATAAGATTGAACAAACAATTAAACATTAACCTTTCTAAATCCACATTACTTTTTTTTTTCTTTTCCCCTTTCTTTTCTTTGAAAGTTGACATATCGCATATTGTCCTCACAATCATTCTACAGAGTACAGTGTGTGGGCATGACCCACCTCCCTATTGATGTT